>CM051507.1:1026414-1121456 GCA_028031935.1 Paedocypris micromegethes
AAAAAAAGGCATTTATTTTTAGATTTCAACTTTTCCTCTGCATTATACGAACTTCTCAAGATCATCGTCTCCGTCTTAACCCCTGTTGGTCTTCAACCCAATCAGAAGATCTTGCATTTTCACCCATGGCGTATCTCCAGACAGCGCTGACAACAACTGCACAGTCACGGCTACGGGTTTGAAATGTTCAAAGCTTGTTAAAACAACCGCACATCACAGCATGCGTGAACACTCTTTATGTTTTATTAGAATATAGAATCAGGATGAAAAGCGCAGCAATTAGCTGGCCTCAAAAGACGTCTAGATGAAGATGGAAAGTGAACTGGATCGGCAACAAGACCGGTTAAAGTTGAAGCAATTAAAAACACAGCGGAGAAAGAAAAAAAAACGGTGCAGGAGCGTTAATGGAAGATCCATCAGACGAGGAATAAAAAGACATAACCTCAGCCAAGCCTAGCCAGATATCTCAGATCAGCCAGACTTCTGAATAAGTGTGAGCTTGCTTTCAGAAACTGCAGCTTTACACCACGATAATGATTTACATTAAGGCATTCAGCAGACGATTGTGTGCAAAGTGACTTCCTTTTTCTTTTTTTTTTTTTGCCAGCTTTGTGCTTTCTCTGGGAATCAAACACAATTTCTCCCAGGCTAAAGATGCGCAATCATTTCGGACTGAAGTAATTGGACTAGCACTTGAGGCACTTGAGGCATTGACAGGTAAACCCAGATTATTCAGCTACATGTGTGTATAAAATGCACTGTTTAAATTGGTTTCCATCAATGTACATTTATAACAAAATGAGCTTATATATATTTGTATCCACATCTATATATAGATTTATCTTCGTTATATATATGCTGTATATAAAATGGTGCTTGCTTGAGCGATTTGGTGTTGAAATACTGACCATAGGTGTGAACCAAGTCTGACCATAGTCACTTTTTAACATAGTCACTTTGATTTTCTAGATCACCATGTTGCTTTTTTGTATTGTTAGTCCTTTTTACAATGATTCGTTGTATTTGTATCCTCATAATTTTTTATTTTTGATCATATTTCATCTTTATATCTACTGTAATTATTGTATTTCTTAAATGCACCCCCCCTCCCCCATCCCCCATCCCCATGTTAAAACGCTGGACATTCAAAAAACACATTTCACTACATGCCGTACCATGTATAATATGTATGTGACGAATAAAATTTGAATTAGAGTGAGAGTGTGCGTCCTGCTCTGTGATTGGTTGGTCCTCGGGCCTCGAGTATGACACGTGTTCGAAAGGGTTAAAAAAAAAGCCCAATTTTCTTTACTTAATTGGGCCAATGTGTTTCATGTAAATGTAAATTTAAGAACTGAAAAAATACAAGAAAAGTAAGACACTAAAAGAACACACAGGAAAGTGAAAAGTCGGATGCTCCATCTACATTCACCGCGCACCGTGATTTGTTAAGTTCCTTATGTACCAACGAACCCGCACGATCCATCCATACATTCATCTATCCATCTAACCGTAAAAAAAAAAACCCCTAAAATAAATAAAACCCTTTATGTGTTGAAAAAAAAACCAAAACAAAAACAAAAACTTGTTTTGGCCTGGAGGAACAACATAGAAGGGTCCTGTGTTCTCCTGCCTAACAGAAGGCAATGACTAAGAGGAAGACGGAGAAAAAGAAAGAGCTGAAGGTGTAATCCAGATCAATTGTTTCTCTCTCAATCCTCACAACCCCCCTCGCCCACTCTCTCCTTCCACATCTTTGCTATCAGGCCTCGGCGTGAGCATCTTCAGAGATCCTAATAGCTGCACATGGTGTCGGTCTCTCTTTTCTCTGGTTTCTTACCTTCAGGAGATCTATTTCTTTGATGCAATCTTGCCGAGCTTTGGCATCCATCAAGTCGAATATCTATCAAAAGATCAAAGAAGCAACAGCATTATGGCACACAGATAAAAACATGGCTGTTAGGAAGGCAGGGATGAACACCCAGACCACTAAAAGTCTCGGCCCACCGCACCTAAAGCCCCCCGCCTCAAACGCTCCAATTTGGCCATATTCTCCAGCAGCCACCGTGTTAAAGACTCTCTGGGGTGGGACTGCAACAATTATTTGAAGTTGTCGTTTGATCTTGATACTTATTATACAGGCCTGTAATATCACAAATGTAAATCACTAATATTCTTAAAAATTCTCGTATGTAAACAGGTCTCATGATTCCAAAACGTATTTGTGTGTGTAAACGTAAACGTGTGCCTGTGTGTGTGTGTGTATACACAATACAGCCAGTTTAACCAGTGTTTTATAAGCTGTAAAATGTGCCTTAAAGCTTGGAATTGACGAATTGAGAGTCGAAAAGGAAGCTGAGCTCATCAAAGCTTACGTGATCTATTAATTTTTTTTTCCCCATCCCTGAAACATTCATTCCAGCAGAGTCTACTCTGGTATTGAAAACCTCATAAAAAAGGGCAACTTTATTTTTAACTATTTTTAGATCTGTAGAACAGGTCTGTAGAACATTCATAATTTCATTATGCTGTACCCCTCCACCGCTAAAGATACATTTCATAATGTTAAGCAAATAAACGATGCAATGACTAAAGTTTTACAAAACTTCTTTTTTCATCTTTAATTACTAGCAATATCTTTAAGTTTAGATTTACGTTGCTTAATATGAAAAATCCTATTTACTGGATAAAAGACACTTCAAAATGTTTTACAACGATGAATAAAGTATTAATAAACAACCAGCTTTTTGTTAAATAAATTTGACAAATTTTACATAGAAAAGCAGGCCTAAAGTAATTTGAACTTAAGATATGACTTACATCAAACATTGTTTTTTTCAATCCATTGATTGCCTCATCACATTTTTTAACAATACAATTAACAAAACAGTTATTGTAATCAGTGAATGTAAAGCAGTGTATTCGTAAAGTACTGTAAGAACAGATAAACCATATACGGTGTGTTTCATAAAGTTTAAACAAAAAGTGTAGCAGAAATGATGTGTGAACTACCAGTTTGTTACATCTGCTATGCTCTTGAAAAATAAATATAAAATATAATGCACATTAGGTATTGTGTATTAGCTGTGGGCCACAAATATGGTTTATAAAAACAAAAAATTGTGCAGCGTTGACTTAGATGTGTCTATCATTTTACATGTTGTAGCAATTATTCCAACCCATCACATAATGAAAAAAAGTGAAACAAAATACAGCCTCATGGCCAAGGTCTAGAACTTCAAACAAACATCTTAAAACCAAAAGAGACTGAAAACTAGACCGAGAGCAAATATGTATCGTGAAGTCAAGATTGCTGAAATATTGCATCAGTGTTTTTAACACTGGATAAGCGTTTCATTTCAAAACTTCCTAGGCAGACAGGTGTGAGTGCTGGACATCTGATTGACAGTGTCTAAATATCTTCGAGCTACTATTGATCGGTTTAAATACTAGAATTGCAATACTTGGAAGATGATAAGTTGTCATTGATTTCATCTGCATTCAGAATTTTCTACATGACACTTTATATTGTTGTGGAAAATTGACCAATGACTGTGCAGTGACACATTTAAGACACGCCCATTTGTTTGCCTACACTGAATGAAAATGAAAAAAAGTAAAAACTGTAATTACAATCTTTTCCTTTGTTATTTATCTTTAATAATGGCAGTTTTGGTCTTCCATACTATTAAATCATCGATGGTTTATGGAGACACTAAAAATATACTATTTTAAGTTCAAGTTCAGTGCATTTGTAATTTGCTTTTTTCGCTTTTTCAATGTTGAATGAATGAATGAATGAATGAATATAGCCTTTATTAGTCCACCCCATGTTACAACAGTCTCAAAGCGCATGTGTTGCATTTTATTCATTGTTCATTGGTGTTGAGATAATGGCTATGGCTATGACCAAGTCATAAAATAAAGTGTAAGATTAAGTTTGGAAAATTAAATTTGTTATCATGTTCATGCTGTATTCTGTTATGCTCAATTTACAATATACAAACCATATCGAGTTTAAAGATGAAACAAATAATTTAATTATTGAATATTTTTCATACATGTATTACGTCCAATGCATCATTGATTCTATATTATCATTTATAACATTATATAATGTATAAGACTTATACATCCACCATATGAAGCAGAATTGACAAAGTTAAATAAATAATGACAAAAAGATCAATCTCGAGACTTACCTTTACTTTTTTCAAGGCTACTGGCGTACTGTCTAAGACGTATGTGGCCCGATAAACTTCACTAAACTGTCCCCTTCCAATTTTCTTCTGAATGGCAAAATTGGCTAAACTGTTATAGTCCATATCCAGTTGGAGTTTCTGAAAAGAAACAAAAAAAACCACAACAAATTTACAATAAAGTCAGTGAGTTTGTCAAAACGGCCACTAGGGGCAGTATTGCAATTGTGCTCTGCGTTTAACCAAACACTGAAGTAAAGTTACACACACAGTGAAGGGACACACACAAAGCCGGAGCAGTGGGCAGAATTAGGATGTGATGTCAGGGGTCATGTGGGGGTCAGTGTCTTGCTCAAGGACACTCCATTGCATAACAATCCAGACTGAGATTAAAAACTGCAACATTCCGGGTGGTTGCAACAAAACTGCCACACATACATAGCAACGTCTGACCAAAATTCTACCATAACCACATGGTAATTTTAAAGCTATTTCTCAAGAAGATTATTATTAATGTTATTAATTTAGTATTACAATTTTCATCGTGTGCATGCATTTATTTTCAATTTCCATTTAATTCTCACAAACACAAAATAAACGTCAGGCGAGTGAATCATAATACTCAGTTTTGTTTCAAAAACACCTATTAAACAACTTAACTTAAATTAACAACTATTAAAACTATTATTAGAAAGCTAAATATTTGGACTTAATATATTAAGATTTAATTGTTTGCATTTTATACTACTGTCAAACTATGTTATAGAATTCGGTAAAATGCCAACGGGTTATCTTGACAGTAAAACTAGTAATAATAAAGTAGTTGAAATAGTAGCAATACCATTAATAATAATTAAAATAATAACAATAAAACTTAAATTATAAGGGCCATTCAAGACCCTCGTGACTGTTATATCTCTATCTAGTGGATTAAGATATCAGTACTTGTATTTTACAAAACCATTAACTGCATAAATCGCAAATGCATTAAAAAATTCTAAGATACAATTGTTTTCCCAAATGTCGCAGTTATAAACCATAAAGCACTAAGCTAAAAAGTGCAAAATTACAGTAATACTCAAGGGTCTATCACATGGCAATATGTTTGGTTTGTCAAGGTGTAGGAACCAATCAACATTGTCCTTCTACTTAGATGCTAAGTGCAATTTAATTTTTTGCCGTGTACTGTCTGGATGAATCAGGCAAATGTGACATTCCAACTTTTGAAGTGACTTATGCTGGACCAGTTAGTGACAAACCGCCTCTGGCTCTCTTCCCAAGAATTAGTGTGGAGCCTTGACACTTCTGCTCTAAAATTAAAAATCTAAACAAAACCCTGAATTAGCCCCTTGGAGATGGTGTGACCAAATAAATAAATTAACACAATGACCTTTAGAAGGTTTTCCTGTGTACGCTTTAATCTAGCCAATGTTCCGGCAACAAAAGCTGACAGATTTTGAAGCTATTCTTATTTTTCAGGGTGTCGTTATTTTTTTTACATATGGCTCAAGAAAAATGTTCCTTCTTGCGATCATTTTTCCAACACTGAAAGCTTTTTTGGTTTTCGCAATTCAAATTACACGCTTGTGTGTATTAAAATGCTAAAGAGTCAGACGAAATGAAACGTTCATTCATTTAGATATTCAGTTTCGGCAACTAATGACAGCTCAATCTGCAAAAAGCAGCATATGTGGACGATCTGTCAAGCCCATCAACACTAATGTGTAAATCCGGTTGAGCTGAAAAGGGAATGAGTCGGAAGAAGCGTAGAAACGCAACAAGATGCTGGAGGGCTGGATAAAGATCAAGGGGCGACCAATTTAAAAATTTCATTGTTTTTTAACTTGACAGCTTTAAGGGGGGAAAAAAAAGGTGTGAGGCACAGAATTGCCCTATCCAATTAACACACCGAGCTAGCGTGTTTTTCCATGTGACAACATGCTCGCAACCTCTTCTTCCAGAAACACATCTGGTGCAGCCACAGAGTCTCTCTCCATCTTGGCGACAAGACGAGCAAAAAAACAAAACCATCAACCAAGAATCCAAATCCAAACGATATTTTTTCGAAAGGTAATGTCCTCAATTATATTGTAGAGGGGTGGGGGCGCGCGTATGTGTGTGTGTGGGGGGGACTGAAACACCCTCACTTTGCGTGCAATCAAACGTTCGCCACCTTCCTAGACATACAGACCAATAAACAATAAGGTGGGTGCGTTTACACGTCCAATGGCGTCTTGGTCAACGGCGCGTGGTCCACACAGGGGCAAGGCATTGCTTTCACTCCCCGCACGGTAGCTTGACAAATGTTAGCATGAGCCTCTAAACCGGCATGACAAGCGCATGCTGAGAGCAAAGTCGAGCTAATGTGTTCTGGCATGCGGCTCGCTAATCACACATTTACATATGCAATGACCTACATTTGCATGTCAGCTCGCACACTGTCCGGCCTGATTAACGGCGGGCACCTCCCAGCGTTAGGGAGGCCGGCATAGCGGCGGAAGGAGGCCAGAGGGTGGCGACTTTTTTGGCAGCCGAAGGGACGCACTGCCAGCCAGGATTAGGCCTGATGCGGCCTGAGCTCCAGACACTTCATTAGAGGTAATCTGTTTAGCAGTGGGCAGTGTATGTAAACTTCACAGGCCATTTGCGGCACCTTTCTGCCCCCTGGCCTCGCCTTCAAAGGGCAGCAGGGGTGCCCTGACTGACAGCTTGTCTCATCCGTGGCTTTACGCTGTCACACAATTTAGAACACTGAGCTGACACGAGATGAACCACGGCAGCAGAGATCTCGACTACAGCCGGGGTCATTCGACAAAAGCGTGACACTGTTTGTACAGATCGGAGGGGTGAGATCTCCAAGGCCTCGAGAGGAGACAAACACAAACTCGCCCAAACGGGGACAAGACGAATGAGGGGCCATGGACACCAAGTTGAGCAAATTTAGGGAATGCCACAGAACTCCAAATGAACGAGTTTCTTGGTTAGATCTCTGGTAAAGAATAGACATAAAACGCTTAGAGAGAGGAAGGTCAGAGGGGGCGAACGAGACAGCGGTGCGTTGTGGGTAATATCTCACAGGGACAACACATCAGAGAAGCAACGGCAAAGGATTGAGGGTTGGCCAGTGGTGACACAAGTGCAAAAAGAGGAATGCCGACATGCAGTCGGATGACAGGGATGCAAGACAGAAGAAGAGGAGGAGGAGGAAAAGAATGACGGAGGACAGGGCGGCAGCAGTGTGGAGACTTAGGTGTGAACTGACAGCACAACACTGCCGGCGGCTGCCAAGGAAAGGACAACCGAAGAAGCACTGAAGAGGTGGTAGAGTAGCAAGATGGGGTTGGTGGTGTTGCTTGGTGGGTGCTGCAGGGGGGATTCGTGCAGTGGTGGTGGTTGGTGGGGGTGGAGGTGGGTTGTCGGGAGATTCTATTCGCATCCTTTTCATCAATGTCTCTCTCCGGGCCCAGGCGATGTAATATTTATACCTCCTTCACCCAGCTAGTGCTTTGGATTCTTTTCGATCTGCTCCGGTATTTAAAGGCCTTGCTTTACAAGAGGATTTTGCATCGTCAAAAAATCTGCCATGACGATTAAAATCGGATCTGAGGATCTCGCCCTCCCACTCGCTCCGAGAGCAAATGCTCCATCAAATATGCACGCCGTACCAACTCATCCAACATCCACTATGCATATCCATCATACCTTGGGGACATTAGGATATGATATCGCTGGCAAAACCCAGCATTCCTGATTGCATTCACAATTCAGACTTTTTTTCAGAGAGGAAAAAAATTGGTTCTGGGTAGATGTTAAGAGTTTGACTTCGGCAATCAAAAAATGATCCTGCATGGGAAGAGTTTTTTCCACATTTGTCGCATTCCAACGAGTTGTGACAATGCAATTAGATATGGTTGGAAACGATGGTAAGTGAGTGCATGCAAACCATTCATAATTACTCATTAGCAGATTAGACCAGATTAGCTGACACATCATTAGCACATTAGCATATATAATATCCTGGGGTCGAACATTGGTGTGTGGTCAAATCTTTTCAGCTCACTTAAAAGACAATACTGGGCGGGCATTTTAGGATTTCCACTCTTACTCATTCCTCGGATAATTTTTAGGCCTTCTGTATTGAACTCATCCAACCAGAGTGAAGTTGAACACACACACAGAAGGCCGAAGCCGTGCCTTAAGCGATGGCAGAACGGGTTCATTGTCTTGCTCAAGGACGCTCGGCTTTGGAGCCAGATAGTACTGGGTTCACACCTGTGACCTTTTGATCACAAGTTCTACTGCCTTCCACTGGGGAAAAACTTCCTGTTAAACAACATATTGGAACTGCATTTTTTTGTCTGGAACATCTTAAGGGACGTCAGGTCTGATTCGCACAAATAGATCAATGAACAAAATAAATTGTTATTATCAAGATACTAAATAAAAGAGATTTTCAATGGTTGACACCGCAATCAAAATGCTTTGATTGTCTCAAACGGTTTGTATGAAGTTGTTGTCGTGTGCTTCCAGAATGGAGTGTGTTGGAACTGCAAAAAGGTGAAACCTCCTGCTGCAGAAGAAAATCTTAACGTTCAACGGCATATTGCACTTTTAATGAAAGGAAATGAGCCCAGTCTCCCACTGGCCAACTTAATAAAAACAAAAAAAAAACGGCCATTACTTCTTGTTTTTATTAAAGCAAGTAAAGTGAATGAGATTTTGAATAAGGCCACCAGAGACCCACCAAAATCTAACCATTGAGTTAAGTTGCGTACACACATGTTTTTTTTTTCCTCTCACCCCACCAGAGAGGTTTTGTTTTCCTAGCCAATGTCACAATCCAGCTTGCTCTTCTGGTCATAGCCCATAGTCTGAACATCAAAGAACAATGGACATTTTTCTTTTATTAACCTACACTTTTTCCTAATTTTGAACACAGATTGTTGTGTGTTGTGTGCACCGCTCTTTGTTTGCTAATCGATTCAAAAGGTTGAGAACCAGAGAAACCTTTCTAAATAAAGAATAAATAGTTCAGTTTTGCCCAAAATTTTGACCATTTTATGCAAATAACAATAGTAGTACAGACCTGTACTTACAGTAATCCAATGATGTATCAGAACACGCTCCGTCAATATTTATAATTCATGATTTATATGCAGCTTCCTCACTTGACTGTTTCCTCGAGTCAGAAACGAGCGCAAGTTATTCTCGACCCCAAGAGTATTTCTAATAATGTGGTGAAAAGATTGGAGAGAATTAGTCGGCGGGTGTAAAAAGAGAGCATGACAAAAGGGAGATTAAACGAGTAGGAATAGAGAGGTGGAGGATCAGCAAAAGACTGCTAAAAGCAGCAGATTCCCAACACCTCAGTCTCTGGTGCTACAAACACATGATGGCTCCTGTGTGCAGGAAACATTGCTTGAGCAGAGAGCAGAATCTCATTATCACCTCTCACCCGGCGGAGCAGAGAGACGGCGAGAGCAGACCGCCGCCTGTCTCTCTGCGGGTGGATTGACAGACACGGAGAGATTTGACGGGGGCAGATGTGGATGTGGAAGGGGGCGACAGGCTGGTGCTACATGCTGCTAAGCAAGCAGGTGGTGAGTCAGGAGATGGTAGACTGGAATAAAGGGGGGAAAAAACCCAACGTGGCTTTCCCAAAATAGATTACAAAGACGCAACTTTAAGAAGGTGTTTCGGCTCGTGAGCAAGGCCAGAACACAATCACTTCACGGAGTTAAATAGTCGATTTGCTGACAAGCCAAGAAGCAAGAAAACGTCATACCTGGGGCGAAAACGCCGGCATTGACGGCTGCTGGTCTTGTGACTGGGCATCCATCCCTTAGGCTCCTGCCCAACAAACACATTGAATCAGACCCAAAACCTTATGTGTAGGCGTCTCCTCTCCCGCCTAATAATCTCCAATCGAGTTTGGCGTGTGAAGCCGGTAATAGAATTAGTTTCCGGAGCGGACCTCCCGGCGATCACCCGCTGTCACAGAATCCACCCGCCGGTGTCACCTTGTCCGGAGAAACCGATCCAACGGGAACACAACACCTTTTGTGATAATGAGACCTGTCAAAGGGCCGAGCACCTCTGAAATGAAGACGGCAACTCAATCGTTAAAAATCGGATTCAGATTTGCCGTCGAGGCGAAGAACACACAAGCATTTTGGGAACAATATTTCACAATGTGGGACTAATTTCAAGACTTTTCATTACTCAGACTCAAATCTTGTTTGGTTTTTGAAACGCCGTCAATGTCGTTGTAAATTCGGCAAAAAAAAGCGACTTTGGTGATATTTCCTTAAAACAAAGACGGCCTCCATGACGACTGCCCATTATGCGCCTAGTCGCTATTCAGAGCGTGACACTCCTCAATGGCACAATAAAGACGGTGTGTACATTCAGTGAAGGTGTGTTGTCTTCGCAGACGCCACGATGTGAAAGAATAAATTAGGTCTGAGCTGTAGTCGGTAACAGCGAGCAAACAAAAAAAAAAAGACGACTGCGTTGCTTTTCCTTACATCAAGGCAGGAGATGGGCCTGAACGTGCGGCGGCCATCAAAATTTTTAATGATTGCTTGCTTGTCACTTCACCGCGGCACGTAGCTCCAGGAAGCTCGCAGTGTCCTCGCTGCGGTGAAGGAATACGAGCGAGGGTTTAAAAAAAAAAAACCTCCTTTAATAGAAAGGCCATTTACATGTCGCTCACCGCGGTGAATGTCCGTCTTGGCGCGTTGTCAGGGCTGAGTGGATCGAGGAGCCAATTAAAATACCTCAAGCCGCTGAACGAAGAAATGGAGCTGAAACTGTCACCATGGAAAAATAAAACCAGCCCGATTTGGTGAAGGTTAATAACGCTAATTAAGCAGCGACTCGGTAACCGGGATTTGATTGGCAGCGGGCGCAGGACAGCCTTTGTTGCGACAAAGACTTGTTTTCGTTTGCCGTTTTTGCAGTTTAGTTACATTTGCCTCTGAATTTAGATGTGTAAATGGGTGAGATCTTTTTCGGTGCTGATTAAACTACACAAATTTATTCAGAAATATTTAAGCTTTTGAAATGGTGTATTTGGTTTATGCCACTCTTGCACTCTTTTATCAGGTCAAATTAACTCGTTCTTAAGACTCGCACATATCTTGGCCTTTCTTTGGCAGACACTCTGCCGTTTTTACACTGTAAAGCATTTTTCTAATTGTAGACGCTTGCACTTTGACGTCGAGTAGATTGAGAGCTGGCATTGAAACCACTAATGGATTTACGCTTGACAATAGAATGTCTGGGAATTAAATTTTGTATTTATCTTTTTATCTTTACAGCCTAGAGGAAAATGATCATCCAACCAAGGTTGAGAAAATTTAACATTATGTCATATTTCAATGTTCAGATTCCACAGGCTTCAGATAAAACTGGATTGTGGGTTTAAGATGAAACATGCCTTTACAATAGTAGGGTTTAAAAACCCTGCTGTTTTTTTTCCCCAACAAACAGGTCGACTAAAGTAAAATGAGAAACATTATCTGTAATAAACTCAACTCGGTGGTTGCCTCACTTCAACTTTTCACTGATCATAACAGAAGTTGGCAGCTTTCGACACGGCAACACAATCTGACATTCTCACGGCGCAATTTGCATTTCCAGCTTATGATTTCTTAATGCGACCATGTGAAGTTTTTCGAGGCGTCTCTTTTCATCAAAAGCACGGGTCTGACCTCGACTGACGTGTGAAAAGTCAAACTGTTGACCACATATGATCAATCGCATTTGGTGAAAAACTGCTCGGAACAAATGACAAAACGAAGAAAATCCATTACGGAATCATTGACCTAGCAGGCATCAGACGCGATGGCGGTGGCTTGCGTTTAAGCTTCAGACTGACGCTGCCATTCTTTCGCCACCTTTTTCATGTTGGATTTTGACTGGAGGCCATTGGCAGTTCCCATTCGCGGACCTGACGCCCTCGTTAACGGGATCAATTAAAGACGCCACTTGACATCTGCACTCTGGTACCTAAAAAGAAATGATCCCGAGAGCAACTCTGCACACAAAACACTCCGGCAACCGCGCCAAAGCGTCTGCAAAAACATTCATCTGCCCTTTTTGCTATTTATGGTTTCTGCAACTAACACGTGGTTTGCAGCTGCGTGGCTTGTAAAATTAACATACTGAAAAAGGGGGCCGCAGTGACAACTAACGTGACTAAACATAGCTTTTCATGACAAAAGGCCCATTAAACTCAGATGATGACAGTAGGTAACCTACTTGAAATAGAGACTCGGGGGAGATTTAATAGAAGGTGCATCAACAAGTGTTTTAAATCATTACAAAGCGATGTTCTTGCTTTGCTACTCCGAGTCGCATCGGATCGAATCGTGAAAAGGATTTTTACGAATCTTGTCCTTAAAAGACCAAGTAAATCTAGGGTTGTATTCAGACCAGAAACGTGTTTTGGTTTGGACCAACAAAAAAAAAAAGTAAAAGAAAATACAAAACCCATGTGTGCAGAAACCAAATGGGAAGTACAAAATCATTTTCATGGAATTTTCATCGGACATCGGACAGTGTTTTAAAACCAAGAATGAGCCACTCGCTTAAGGAATCATGCACCATAGTTGGACATGGAATGTTGGCACCTCCAAAAAAAAAATATTCTATATGCCAATTGCCAAGCCATGACCAATGCCTTCAAAGTGCTTACACGTATGGTACAGATTGAGATCGGTTATATTCCCATCAAAAGCATTCCAAGAATCCATAGAGTTAGTTTGAAACGAGACATAGAGCGAGAAATAAACACACCATCGACTTGGTCTCAATCAGGTCTTATGATGACGCAGAGTGATTTCTGTAGTTGAACCCGCGCCAGAACAAAGCTGAGAACTTCACAAAAACCAAAGGCAGGTTTGAAAACACCATAAAAAAACTTTGTTTGATTCATCATGCTATACCTTTTTTTTATTCCAATACAAATCAAGAAACCACCATGAAATGGCAAGAAATCCCAATTGAGTATTCACATTTCACATGTTTCCCGAATATTCTGTGTTCCAGATTTATTAGTCATAAATGGTGCAGGAATTGAACGTTTTTGTGATTGGCTTTAAGAATCATTCAGGGATCATTCACTGAATCCCCGTAAACACAAAAGATCGTTTTTGGATCTCGTCATGGTTCTCCCAAATCTTTCAGATGGCGGGCTTTCCCTCTTACTGGGAGCAGACGTCTAGATTAAATTTGAGAAGATTTCTCATCCTTGAGACTCATTGAGATGCTTTTTTTTTATTTTCACTTTTGGGCGTGGCCAATCACAAGTCCCAGTTAAATACGACCAACCTCCAAGGGGAAAGCTACAGTAATTGTACGTTTTCCCAAAAGGTGGAAACTGAGAGACTCTTTCTGCTAATAATATTCGATAACAAAATGTCCATCAAAAAACACCAAAAATGGCATCCATGGATTTGGAAAGCAGGCTAATCAGTGGAAAACATAGCAGGGCTATCGGAAAGCAAAGTGGGATGACAACGGCAGCCTGCTCTGCATGTCTTATTTTTCATGTGTGGGGAAGAAAAAAGAAGAAGAAGAAAGGAAAGATGTCTCAAGTCCGGATGGTGGGTAGAAAAATTAGCCTTTGCTCACAGGTGCTCATGAAGATCAGATGATGAGAAGCATGAAGAAGACCGAAGCAGCAAACAGAAGAAGGCTGCAGAGAGAAAAATCACATGAAAGACTGCTTTGAAAGTCGGAATACAGTAAAAGTAGAGGACATGATTATAAGAAACCCTTCTTTCCGCCGCGACAGTGAAGCCAGGACCTTGTGTTCGTCTCCGTCATTAAAAGAAACCGAGGCGGTGATAAAACAGTCCCGAAATTAAACAAGAACTCAGACTTTCACATTCATTTTAACTAGCACCAAGTCAGCATCGCTCTGCAGTGAAGAATCAGAAAGTGGCGTTTAAAGATTAATAACAGTCCCATACAACTTTCAGCTATTAAATGATGCTCTATAATTAAGACCTACCAAATACCAAAGATCTATTACTGTGTTTTTCGGACAGTAAGGTGCACTTGAAATCCAAAAAGTGTCTAAAAATCTGGATAATGAGAAATACCGTGATCACACAAATATAAGCAACCCACTGAGTTTTCCGGCACAAAATCTTGTAATTTATTTACAATTCTGGCGTCTGTCAAAAATACTATTTTATTTAAAAATCTAGTCATAAAAACTCCATCGCCCACTCCAGTGAGGCGTTAGGCTCCCATGAGCCTTTGCACGCCAGACTAAAGATGAGCTGGGTTTTTGTTAAACGTAAATATCAGAACAGTATTGTTTTTCTCTGTGCAGCAGACAGAGCAATTTGATTGTGTATGACTCCGGTGTTCTTCGTTTTGAACAGTTTTCTTTCTGCTCCGACATTTTTGCATGCTGGACTCGCTTTCAGGCGCTAGCGGTTAGCGCGGATCTACAGGATGCAATATGGTGTCTATTCAAATATTAATAATAGTATTTAGTTTATTCTTACTTCTTCCAGTGTTATTATTTCCTGGTCACGAGTCGCTGCGTGTCTGTTTCTTCATTTTTCTTATATAGCCAAAAAAAAGCTTATTTGCACGTCTGCCTCCAGAACCATTATTTAAAAAAAAAAATTGAATAAAGAGATTTGACATTTATTTGTGATTGCTCCTGACTTGATATACGGAAAAATGGGGGCTTATATTTACACGCATAATTAAAATCGGCAATTATAAGCACCAGTCAAATTTTTGCATCTAACATTTGGAAAAAAAAGGGGTGTTTATATTCACGTAAATACGGTAGATGTTTACCCACGGCAAGTGTACATATTATTTTTTATTTCTACATAGCATTTGCACGTAGATTAAATGAATCTCCTAATTAAATCCAGGTTTTTGTTTTTCTACAGCCAACACAATTTTTTCAAAATCATTTTCAAAAGCCAACCCTAAAAAAGTGACCAAAAAACGTGCATTCAACGACTTCTAAAGGTTCCAGTTTTTCTCCGCACCGATTTCCAGGCGGATCCCAACCTGGTGGCCTTGAGGGACTCCCAGCGTGCCATCCATATTCCTGCTTGGCACCTCTTTACACACCCGCTTTTGCATTTTTCACTTTCACATTTTATAGGGTAATGATTATTTCTCAGTGGAAGTAAATAGCACAGCACAAATGGCCTCTGCATGTGAGGGCCGGCCGTGATTTATCCCCACACACAAAGTAGTGCACAGCCTTTTGCCTCCATCTAATACCTGACTTTACTTTATGGCGCATCTCCAAGGAACCAGGCTCCTCGGAAGGCCTCGCATCTCTCTCGGATGCTATTCAGCGAGCCGGCCTCGTCCAATGGCGTGAGAGACTCGAGTGTGTGCAGGTGTAATGATCCACTTCACGTCTGCTTGAGTCAAAAAGACGAGGCTCACAAGAGTTGGCAGAGCGGCAATAGGCCCGGGTCACCACGTCCGTGTGCCCATTGTTCGTTTTTTTTTTGTCCTGGAGGGCCTTCTAGATGAATCCGTGGCCTGCAGGTGCTTTACGGTTAATTACCCGGCAGGAACACGCTTCTCCCTCAACACCGTTTGATGTGCTTCAGCCCTAAAGTGATGCAAATAATCCATTAGCGCCGACTTGACCAGCTTGTTTGTCTGAGCAAAGACGAGCCGCTCGGATTTCACCCGAGCCAAGAAGAAGCGTTTTATCCTTAGAATTGAAAACATTTAGGCTTTTAGTCCCTCCGTGATGAAAGACTGTGATTGATGGGAAGTTGGTTTATTTAAGCATCTGTGTCAATCTGGAGATCACTTAATCAAAAAAAAAAAAAAAAAAAAAACAGGAAAAACGAATCAGGCTCATTTTGGAAATATTGGGAACATCTTTAGGGTTTTTTTTCCTCATGTACACAAAAATACATTCATCTTGTTTGTTAAAAAATCCTTATTAAATCATATTTTTTTCTAATATAAAGACTCCTTATAGACATTTCTAAAATAATGATTATTTTTCTAATTTTATTTTCCACAAGGCACTGACCAGATTAAGCGCAAAACCAAAATATAACTTAAGTTCAACAACTAAACGTTATTATATAATTTACTGAAACGTTTGTTTCGTTGATGTTTTAAAGTTACAGTTTTTTCCTCATTACATTTTTGACATATATTTGAATTTCATGAAATGTGTCACAATGCACACACAGAATTGAATTTTTGAAATGAAAATGAGTATTTAAAGTGCTTAATTATTTATGTATTAATTTCACAAGCATTTTAATTTAAAAATGGGAAGTTAAAAAAACTGCATCTGATTATCTCATGATTTAATTCTCTCAAGTACAGATTAATTAATAAATAAATCAATTTGGACCCTAAAAATAAGACCTAAGATAACGATAACATCAGTTTAGTCTCGGCAGAAAGTCTCATGTGAATGTCTTTACTATGCCACCGTTTATGACATAATATCGCTTTTTTTTTACCTCTGACAAAAACAACTTTGTAGGACTTTGTCAGAGTCTAACTGTACCTGAACTATATTCTGGTTTCAATTCTGACTATATTCACGGAATGATCAATGAGACAAAAAAACAGAGGAACTAAATTTGTCCCAGCACGCGGAATTATATTCTTTATTGTATACATAGTTTTTCTATTCTTTATCGTTCTTGGTGCATTAAGCTGGAAGACAAACTGCTTTATTTGTGTATAGAAGAAGTTAAAGTGATAATAGTGAAGAATGAAATGTCGGGAGAATAGCCATTTACATGAATCACTTGAGTCCCTTTTTTGTATTTTGCTCATTTTATTGTATTTTTTTTCTCATCTTCATAGCTTACTTGTTTGCATGCATGATTTTATCTTTATGTATTTATTTTGTATTTATTTTACCCCCCCCCACCTCATGTATAAATGCTGTGCAATTGTAAAAATACATTCCATTGCATGTTGTACCATGTATAATGTGTATATGCCAATTAAAATGTTAATTTCTGAAGAATTTCTAAAACCAGTCGAGTGACTGAGCGTTTTCCCATGAATCAAACGCATTCTACTGTAGGGGTGAAAAAACACTCTAAAAAAACAAAACAGTAAGTGTGTGTGTGTGTGTGTGTTTTCTTACATGACAACAGCTTTACATTCATGACCCGAGGACCTCATGCACAGCCATAAAGACCCTTCGGACCCTGCAGAGCACGTCACACAAGTGGTCTAAAGATGCCCATCCAAGTTACTGACCACAAACCGCTACAGCTGACCACAATGGGACATGACAACGTCCACTCGGGGGCTAAATCCCGTTTATTTATTTCAGCCGGAGGTGGAGACCACCGGCTGCACTCACACTAACACAAGCCTACAGTTCCTAATGGGGTCTTTCTCCTCAGCCACCACAGTTGGACAAATGTTTGGATGATTCCGGACTTTTTCCAGCAATCACTGGAACATTATTACTGATATGCTCCGAATCACTAGCCAACAAAACAGCAGATGCCGTTCACGCCTGGTTTCTCTGGAATATTCATGATGCAATAATCAGACGCACATCGTATCGCCGTTTCTCATGCAGCCTTTGACAGCGAATCAACATTGGAGTTCAGTCGAGGTAAAAGCAAATACCATCAGGCTCGACGGTTACAACCGATTGCAGGAGGAAATACGAAAAAAAAAATGCAATGCAAATATCTGGAATGATTCTCAACACTTCAAGTCATTCTTTCAACAGAACTGATCGTAAAATGATGCTAATTCGAAACGGAAGTCATTGATTTTGATTACCGTTATTGATGTGTCACAATTTTAGCTACTTAAGTCCTTTTTAAAGTAGAAAATAAGTCCTAGAAAGTAGAAAATCTTTAATTCCTTGATGAATGGTAAAAATTTGAAATGTAAAAAAAAAACAACTTAAAAAAGTAAGCAGACTTTGCCAAATAGATCCAGTGTTTGGTGAGTGAGAAAACTTTCTAGGTTTTACAAGTTAAACTGTATTTATTCCGGAATAACCATTTCCATTCTTGTCTTTTTTTCCAAAATGAAGTTGCAAAAACATTAGTTTTAGCGTAATTTATACATTTTTATCCTGTTTGGCCCCTGACTTAACCCTCCTATTATGTTAGTTTCAGAGGAACATCAATAATGTTCACAGGTTAATTTGACCCGGGGGGCTTATATTATGCATATAAGACCAACTCATCAAAAAAAAAAAAAAAAAAAAAAAAATCAACCAATTAACCGTTAGTTGAAATTATACACATTTTTGTTGAAAGAACCGTGATGAATAAAAATGCTGAAAAAAATTAATGAAGCGGTCAATAGTCGTAAAAACGATGCCAGTCAAGTTGATTTGTTTGATGGAGATGAAGTGAGGAGCGTACAGAGATCCCGAGGTCTATTCGTCACCACACCAACCATTTCCAATTTCCCATTCCTTGCTACTTTAAAATCTCCTTTACCTCCTCATAGAAAATACATCTATGATGCTCAAACTCTCTCCAACTACTCGTCTTCTTTAGAACAGACAGCGGAACGTAAAAAAGAACCACTTTGGTGAATCTTTAATGGGTCACTGAGGATCTACCCTTTTCATAAGAAATAAGGGTGTTGGAGAAGCTAGATGAAGATTGTTGGGCTCGCTTTCTTCTCCGAGCGAGTTCTCCTTTCACCTCACAGCTATTTCAACAGTGCAGATCACGAGGAGGCAATAGGCGTTAGAAGACTTTGCGTAATGAGCGAACTAATGGCCATCAGGTTTAGAATCTGGAAGAAAATAAAATTTAAATGAAATATCAAATTAGAATTAAATTAGATAACTAAAATATATATTATAATTAAATATCTCATTAGAATTGTGCTGAAAAACCGTTATTAAATGTTTTCACTTCTAAATGATTGGTGGATTATGTTCAGTAAGTGTCAGTTAAAGGTGAGCGACCATAAAATGCACCACACAACAACTTTGAGGATTTCCACTATTTCTTGACATTTGACCCTTTAATTATTTCCAAAAATAGTCAAATAAAACACATCTAATTTAGAAGTAACTTGTTTTGGAAGAGGCAAATATGTTTTCTTTGTTAAACAACAGGCTAGATCAATTTTTTCTCCATAGCAATGTACAACAACATAAATTAAACGGACTAGTCAAAATAATGATCAATGCATTAATGAGAAAGAATAAATGTTTTTTTTTTCCCAACTTGAACAATTTCTATGAAATAAGGAACTTCACTGGTTTTAAGGATTAAACACCAATGAGGGGTTTATTTTTCATATAAAAACTGATTTCCAGGCTTTGGTAATAATAAGTATAGGCCAAATCCATGCAAATTCAATAGGAGACACAAGTTCAATCAGTTATTGCTTTCTGTGGGAATCAAATCCACAATTCTGCTGCTATAAAGAGTATTTCTAGTTCTACGGATTCAGCTCGAAGAAACTAAAAAAATGAGAGGGACATAAATATGAAGGACCATAAGAAAACAGTGGAACATTTAAAAGAAATCCAAGCATTTGCTTTAAACAAGTCGTCCAACTTTAACCCGGCAAGCTTAGTTCTGATTTCTGGCACAGGATGCTGATTAAATACAAACTAGGATTAGTAAATCATACAAACATAGAAAAATACACAAAAAAGTCAACTTTATGCAGCAGTGCGTTTGCCAATATGCCAGATGTCCTTGTCTCTGGTGCCGTTTAAAGTCAAGATTTCCCTTTCCTTTTCAATAATAAAATGATTTATTTTCAGTGCCTTTAAAGCATCCAACGGGGTACAAATAATAATAAAATCACAGCACTGTCTCATATGCATTGACATTGAACAGTTACGACAAATGACTACTTGAAAAAAGACATACATTTGATCATATACTGTAATGCCTTATCCAAAACAATGAATATTCATGAGACTCCACATTTCTGGTCAAACAAAGAGCAACGTTTCCAGCATCTCAGCACACGCTTTGACCTGGAGACCTGGATACAGTAACGTGACAGACTCCTTGTTCAAAGAAACTGGCTTGCTTTCATCTCCAGCTTTTTTCCCAGCCGCAAAGGCCCAAGCCATCTGCTTTATTCCAACACGAGGCTTAAAGATCGGGTTGGTTTTTTTTTTCCCCCCAAATGTTCCCCAAGTACGATAAAGAGTCCTCGTGTAGCTAACCAGTGTTTACAGCGTGCAGAATGCGGCGCTGTAAAATATTCACTGTTAAAATGTCAAATGAGCTGGCCACTTGCCCTGCCTTCACAGTGTGGTGGCACTTGCCCATGGTTTACAGCCCCAGAGCTCCCAACAATGCCAGCTCGCAGAAAAGCCCACTTGTCGAGACGTTCCAGAGCGGTTTTATCTCGCCACAGGCTTACAGTCTTGGCTCGAGACATGTGTAATGTTTTTTTATTTCTTTTTAAAGCCCTGCCCTGTAAAAGCATCGCCAAAGGTTTCCAACTTGGCATCGAAACAGGGGGGGGGGCACTAGGGCATCGTCCTGGAGCCCTTGAGATGGCGGTTTTCCCCTCTCGAGGTCCTGTCGTTGAAGTTCTGAAATGAGGAAATATTATATGGCTTACTCCAGCCGAGACCTCCACAGCCCTTGGGCCAAAGAAACTCAGTGAAAAACTGATGAGTGTTAGTATGCCAGGCTGGCATGCCCATCTATAAGGAGCACGCGGCATATTGCGGATTAAGTGCGACAGGCTTTCAAAACACACAGCCACTTGTTTCATCTCAGTGTCATTCTGTGTGAAACATTAAGTGTCGTCCACAGTGAGGACTTAAGAATGGCCGATAGCATTCCGAGCGAGATTTCTCTTTTGGATCACAGCACAGATTTGCTAAGATTTTCTCATGTTTCACAGCAAATGGAAACTGTCAGCGTTCCTAATACTGTGTTTACAGTGGCATATGCATCGCGGAATTATGCCATGAAATAAGAGCTCGCTTCCCAGGGGAAATTGGATAAATAAATTTGCTGTGATGGTTAATGAAAAATTACGAAAAGACATATTGGCCCTCGGTTGGCTAAAGGGAGGATAGCATCAATGACATAAAATAAACATTACGATAAGAAGACATCACCATGTTATCCAATAAATCTAGTGTGGTTGGGACATATTGCATCTTGAAGTACAATATTAAAAGGAAACAATAACAAAGCTAATATTTTCAGGGTTCGCCAAATCGCCACCCCGATGTCCAAGGACAGACGTAACTGAGCCGTTGTTACACCAAAACGTATTTCCCCCTGCATAACTGTTAAGACAAATAATTATTCGTCGTGCTTTTCCATTCTGTTGGCAATTTTCTGGCATCAACGTCCACTTCAAGAATTAAGACCCCTGAAAATGTAAATTAAAAATGTGTATGAATAAAATGCAGTATTAAAGCGTATGCATAACATTAGACTCAAACACACACTCCGTTTGAACACTCATTTTCACTTGTATTTGTTTAGTTTTTACACCATATTAGCAGCAATGGCCATTTTAATGGCAATAGATATTGTTTTTCACAAGAATATATATATATATATATATATATATATATATATATATATATATATATATATACACACACACACACACACATACACAGACATATATACACACAATAGACAACATATATATATACACAAAATAGATCGCAATAGAGACACAACACATCTTCTAAATTAAAAAAAAAATCTTTCATGTAGACCTGCTGGAAATTGTAAAACGCTTCTTGTTGAAACATTCTTAAATATATTGCTTAAAACATTTTCAGAATAAATGTGTGATTCTGTGATTCTGGAGGGTTCAGTTCTGCACCTCATAAATACAACCTAATTCTTTCTGTAATCGAAACAATATTATTTTTGAATTCTTTTTTAAAGATGGGTTCACTTCGAAAAGTTCGTCATTTTCACATTTGTCCCATCCACGTAGTTGTTTGTTTGTAATTTGTTTGTAGATCGGGCAAATGTGGATAGTTTTCTAATTTTCCCAATCATTTACGTAAGATTATTACTTAAAAAAAACATTTAAATCCAAGGGTGTGTTTAACAAAGATCAATTGTCTAAAGTGAGTAAACAATGAGGGCAATCATCTCACACATCCCGATTCATTCACAACTAGTATTACGTAACAAAGTCACAGCGCCAAATGAAACGGATCCGATCAAAGTTTCAGATCTTCCTTCTCTCAGATACATTTTATCTACATAGAATGAATGAATAGAAATTAGTTTTTGTAACGGAACCTTTTTGGTACAGGACTTCAGTTAGAACGTAAACTTCATGCAATCTCTTCCCAAGGCTTTCCGAAAACAAAAACACAGAGACCCGTTGAAAACGTGTAGCTTTTCGCACATTCATTCACCCTTTCTGTCAATTTAAAAAAGCATTTGACCAGCGTCAGAATAATGAGATCTTAATTCCTCTTCTGGTGTCTCCAGCATGTGTCACGCTGACAGACATTAGCTTAGCTCGATGATCTGGGAACGTGGCATCCCAGTGGAAATAAAAAGCTGGCACGCTTCAAAACGTCGCAAAAACCCGTTTTAGCGCCAAAACGCAGTAGACCGTGTCTAGACGAAACCCGTCACTCAGTCATCACAACTCCTACAAGTGTTTACCTCGGAGAATAGCAGATGCATCCGCGTTAGCTTAGCGCGCTAGTTCAAATTAGCCCAAACTTCTGTCAAGTTTCCCTCGCCCCCCTCCATCAAGCGAAACGACTGGAAACATGACGTCATTGCATTAATAGCGTCTAACGGACCCCAGCGTGTCTTTAATGTGCGTCCCGTCACTATTTTCAACTAGAAAGCGAAGTGTTGTGAAGTTCTCACATGCATATGTGACCAAACTCTTACCAGGAAGTGTCAGATGAGAAACGCGCAGAAATGAGGATCGCGCCGATGGTGATGGACTGTCTGATCGACGTCAAGGTCCCAATGATGTGTCTTCAATGTCGACGGTAAAAACAAACGCAATCTAGTGGCTCGAGCGCGTCCAGACTGTGCGTGCGCGCGCGCGTGTGTGTGTGTGTGTGTGCGCGCGCGCTTCACAACACACTTTTCCAAACCGGTGTGACTCGCAGAAATCTCAGCAAACTCTCAGCAGAGGGGCGGAATTCCTCACAACTCCACTATAACACACGGTAGAGATGCAATGCATGGTATTTTTGAAAGGAGATTTTGATCATAGATAAATTAGTCATTTACAAAATTCCAGAGGTGGAAAGACTTGAGTCAAAGTATACAGTTTTAAAACAACTTGAGTATTTTACAAAAGAAAAACTCCAAGAAATGTGAAAACAAACTCTATTGATGAGTATCTCTATTGTTCTAATTTAGAAATAAAATTTAACACCCCAAATGTTTTAAAAATGTTAGAACAAAGTAGTTTAAAAGTCAACACAAAATTAGCCTCAGTCAAACTGAAGTGTGCAAAGAAAAAAAGTAGTAAACTACTAAATTATACGTTTCACACACGGATTTGGTAGTTTTATAGTAAATTATAATAGTTACTAAATTATACATGATAAGTAAAATTTGTAAAATACATTTACGCCTCTATTTCACGTTTTTGTGATTTAGCCGCTAAATAGCATCCAGTACCTTCAGCTCCCTACAGATGGCGACATTGCCTCCAAGAAATGAAACGCAATTTAAACCGATGCTGGCTTGTCGGCACAATCACAATGTAACAATGAGGTGACAAGAAGCCAATGAAAAAAGGATGGACGACAAAATGGGAATGTGAAATTACAATCTAAGGCAATTGGGGGGAAAAGATGAAAAAAGTTGAATACAATAAAAGCTGCAAATCTTTCTCACTAAATATAATGTAATAAATAATCAAAGTCAATAACACATGTATGTACAGTATCCTTTGTTTTTAACTGCTTTTCCATTCATTGCGTAGGTTTCCTCTAGGTAAATTGGAAAATTATTCATAGATGTGAATGAAAACGTGAATGTGTGTGTCCCCCTTTGTGAATGGTTGGCCACCAATCCAAGGTGTGTGTCCCCAGAGTATCAGAGTTGGGATTGGCCTTACCTCCTCATGGGTGGAGGCCAAAATAAAACCGTTAAGTCAGATTTTACACATTGCCTAGGCAGTCTATATAATGACAAAGCGGCATCACGGAAGAAGCTATTTACTCCTGGAAAATTCTGTGGACAGAGCCTGAATTCACAAAAGAAAATAAACAAGTTTCGGTACGTTCTGCAAAGGATCACAGAGAATGATGAAACCAGTTACTAAAAAGAAACCAGAAGTTGGACGACATTCAAAACCATAATGACGTAGCAAGAAAAAAAGTAACAATCCAGAAGAGCACTTGTTATGAATTCACACTTGTTATGAAGCACACCTGATATTCTATAGAATGCCTAGGCAAAGTAAGTAATGACACACTGCATATACACGATTTTTACGTATGTTTGTAAGTTTCCATCCATTTTCTACTACTTACTCCATTTCTGGGTCACAGGGAGCTGGATCTCATAAACTCTGGGCATCGGCGGATACACACTTTGGATTGTTGGCCAACCAATCACAGCGTGGGACACACAATGACACTCACACTCACAATTTTCCATTTACAATAATCAGAAATGCATGCAATTTCCTTGCTGTGGGACTTTTTCCAGTAAAGCTTTATCAATCTAATTTCAATGTGTATGTATATATTATATTGTATATATTCATTGAAATTGTATTGTAATAAAGTGGAATACACTTTATACTTTTTAACAAGCTAAAACTTGGTTAAATAAATAATATGATACACCCTGACCATCTGGAAAGCATTTACTTTGTGCATATGTAATCCTGCACATACAACACTGAATACGGTAGTTGCTCTTATTACTATTAGCCTAAAATATGTATACTTTCCAACACCAGAAATGTATATAAATTAAATTCAGTCGTTTTAGATTTTGTTCCTGCATTTCATAGGAACTTACATTTGACATTTTTGACATTAATATAAATGAATAGAGGTTGTAACCTTCTTCTTTATTTGTTCATTTTAAGAACGCTTTCATCTTCAGCCAAAAGTCTACTAACATCCCAGTGTCATCTAGTGGTGAGGAGCTGCTGGCTTGTGGTTCTGCGGCCCTTGCGGCCCAAAGTCACAAAACTGACATTTTTCTTGCGACCCACTAGGTGGCGCTCGGGACCCCAACAATGGGCCGTGGCCATATGGTTAAGAATCGCTGCTATATACTGTGTGTGTGTGTATATATATATATATATATATATATATATAATATATATATATATATACTAAAGTCTCGTGTATTGTCTTCAATGCCTTCAATCGTGATGGACAGGCACTTTAAAGTACTATTTATTACTATCGTATTAGTGTATAGTAAGTAACTGCATTACATTTTGTGTCTCATATGAGCACGTAACAATGCCGAAGAAAAACCTTGCAACATTTTGACAGTTGATAATCAACAAGTGTTGTGCAGTGTTGTTATTTATTAATTTATTTCTCCTGGTGACACTTCAATAGCAGTTCTACTAACCTGCTCACAAACACCATATGAGAGCGGTAAAGCGCACACTGTGTGTTTTCCCCTCTCCTTGAACACGCGTCGAAGATTAAAAGAAACGTCGGCGGAAAATCTGTCAATTCTGTTGGTGAATAACGGCAAGCTGGAATTTAATGGCAGGAGTTATATTGGGCTCCCTCAACACCCACATTTTGCTCTCAATGAGATCAATGCGGCGCCATGACAGATAGGGACTGTCTTTAGTATTTTCAAATTTCTGGTTTCTGAGGGAATAATTAGATAGATGGATAAGAGGCGGCTGTGGTGACTGCTTCCACACCGCATTGTGTTGTCTCCAAATCTGCCTGATAATCAGATTGTGCCGCTTCGTCTGAAACTAGGACGGTTGCTTTTCTGTATCATCAACTCTCTCTTTTTTTTTTTTTTAGATACGGTATTTGTTTTCCCGAATCCTTGTTTGATTTATTTCGTTTATTGACGGTATGCGGATTGTTTTTAAGGTGTTGCTGCTTTTAGCACATGTAGTGGAAACGAGCGCCAGACTGATGTTGTTCATCATCATACAAAAGAATAGTGATTTTTTTCTGGATGCGTGTAAACAACAGCACAGACATGTACACGTTTACTGTACGTATACGCTCGCGCTTGTGTGTTCTGGTCTTCTGTGTGCATTCCTAAAAAGTTTCCCCAAAAAAATCCAAGGAACAATAAGAGAGTTATAAAATATAAATGCTGGAAATTACATCACCTCGGTTTTAAAATTACAGCCACATTCTTCACTTTGGTTTTTATTAAATATGTAAAAACGCGTGCGTTTGTAGACGTGGATGGATTTACCCAACTTGTGTAAAATTTTGACCTTTGACCTAATATTCTCAAATATAAAATCCTGTATATGCTGCTGCTTGTCCTTCGGGGTCAGGAAGGCGTGTGTTTGTGTGTGTGTGTGTGTGTGTGTTCCTGCATTTGTCAAATTGCAGAGGTGTGAAGTACTTGAGTACACTTTAGGAAGTTTTGTAAATATTGTAAATATTTTTGCACTTCAAGTGTTTTTGGTAACTTTGTACTTGTACTGAGTATCAAAAATATAAGCCACTTTTAAATTCACACAGTCTTAATACATTCACGCAATCAATAAAGTACAAATAGTATGCTCTAATACTATGTAACTAATACAAGTACAAATACTATGCTCAGTGCTTCAATGTCTAAAGAATTATTTTCAGTTTCTTTACGCATTCGTCATACTTTGTGTTTTAGTATTATACATATGTGTACATATTGTATTTTTACAAAATGTACAAAAATCCCTACAGTGTACTCAAGTACTTTACACCTCTGCAAAATTGGGCCCAGAATGCTAGTTTTTAGCACAAAGTGGGGCCCCATTGTGTACTTTGGGATGTTTGACTAGGGGCCTTTTGACACAACTTTGAAGATCTTTTTTTGGGTCAAAATGTCATTTTAAGGTTAAGGTTAAGGTTATAGTAAAGTGGGTGGGGAAGGGGAATATTTTGATGCTTCGGGTTACAGGAAGGAGAGAGAGAACGTATCGTTCAGCATGTAAGTCAATGGTCCCCACTATGATATAAATGTGTGTGTGTGTGTGTGTTCAGCAGTGGAGACTGATACATGAACATGTCTTCTTGACATAGCAGGAGGCAGTGATATGCATACTTTTCTGGGATAAGAGGGTGCCGGTGTGGAACTGCCACTGTTTGGAACACACACACACACACACACACACACACACACTGTATACATCATCTGACAGTGGGATTCGTGGCTTCTCTTCTCAGCAGTGTATGTCCAACGTACCTGTCGGGCTGTGTGTGTGTGTGTGTGTGTGTGTGTGTCTTTCTCGGGCTCATCCTAGCGTGTCAGTCACACCAGCACCTGAGTCCACATCACACACATATCAGCTGTTTACACACCATCTTGTGTTCTGAACCACACATATTCACTGGAGAGACATGACTGAAAACTCCCATAGGACTGTTTTATTTTCCGAGGTTTCTCGTTTAAAGCTCAGGAGACTTCATGGAGGTCTCAGATATTTCTCAAATATGTGAAGACTCGAATAATTACGTAACGTTTAGAACTACCTGGAACTGAGAAGTCAGATCGCTGGATGACGCTGTTTCTCCATGATGTGGTCACCCGGTGAAGGTCGCGTTATTGTCTGCACATTTCCCGCAATCGATGCACAAAGGAGAGGACGGTTCTCCATTCTCCTGTTTGTCTCCTTCCAGACAGAGTTTGTAAAACATTCAAGCGTGACTCATTATCGCCTCCTTTTGAACTCTCAAGGTCTTTTCCCCCTAAGACGCTCCCACAGCCCCCTGTCCGGAAGCGGAGCCGGAAACGCATTTTGAATTAATTAGTTTTTTGGTGTGTGTGTGTGTGTGTGTGTGTCTGGTTTATTGTAATTCCAAATTGCACAAAAAATGTTTTATAACATACACAGAAAACAGATAAGTCACTTAAGTTCTTTGAAACATAAATGCCAAACACATACTTAAATAATTGTGTTATACTAACCATAAATGCTTTTTTTTAAATTGCAGACAAAATGTATATTTTATATTTTCACTTTCAAGGAAATTATGTATAATTGAATTTACTTTTTACCTCATCAAACGCATTTTGGGCCGCTTTTCAAGCCGTTTAAGCTACGCACTAGCATCTAGCATAGCTGAAGTTCAACACCGGTGTTCACTAGGCTTTATGTGGAACAAAGCTCTGATTTTCAAATCTAACAAAGTAGAATTCAAACCTGGTATACTATGTATTTTATATATTTTACCTTATTAAGCACATTTTGGGCCGCTTTTCAAGCAGTTTAAGCTAAGCACTAGCATCTAGCACAGCTGAAAGTCAACACTTTAGCAATTACTAGGCCTCATGTGGACCGAAGCTCGGATTTTCAAACATGACCAAGTAGAATTCAGACCTGGTATATTTTTATTTACATTTTACCTTATTAAACACATTTTGGGCCGCTTTTCAAGCCATTCAAGCTAATTGCTAGCATCTAGCATAGCTGAAATTCAACTCTGTTGTTCACTAGGCCTCATGTGGACCGAAGCTCGGATTTCAGCCATGACGATTCAAACCCAGTTTAGATGTTCGACATTCCTTTAATTATCACTCCCACAACCTTATTGTAAAATCCGCAAGTCAAGGATCCAAAACATTATTTCCAAGATCATTTATTGTCAAAAAAAAAAGCATGCGTTCATTAACTCACTGTGCTTTTACCTTACGATTTGGAGTTTACAAGAAAAATCCCTATAAACGACTTATTATTAAACATCAGACAATAAATAAATCATTATAAAATAGTACTGTGTCCAACATCTTGATAAAGTGAAGTGCATGCATTTTTCCGTGATACTGATTTAATTTAATTTTTTTTCTTTGTACAACACAATCTCTGTTTCTTGTTTTCACTTCTCTGCCCGGTTTTAGGCAGCACACGTGTTCATAAAATCAGTGTGGCATAGGAATGTTTTACAGCAAGCAAAATTACAAGGCTTTCAGTCTGTGTGTGTGTGTGTGCGTGTGTGTGTGTGTGTGTAGACAAGCATGCATCTGTGGCTGCGTCTGCGCAGATCTTGGAGTCTGTGTGTGTGCGCATCAGTCACCTCTTGGAGGAAGGTTGCTCTTATTTCTACATCCCATCATTTCACTAGACAAATTTAATCTTGTTTCTTTGGATATTATTACACTCTCATTTTTTTGTTTAGGATTTACATTTTCCTGTTTAACAGGTAATCAGGGAAGAAAAGCTTTTCAGTTCTTTTAAAAAAAAAGAGAGAAAAAAAAAAACAAGCAAAAAAACAACTTTTTCAGTTACTTTAACAATATCCTAAAATTGTCTTTGTCTTCAATGGTGAAGAATTCCGATCAAAGATTGCGCCCTTCTTTTTATACTTTAGGGAATTTTCAAACGTCGTGAAGTATGGCTGTAATGCCCCAAGATTTGTTCTCCCTGAAAAAAATCATAAAGTAAGAATATATTAAACTACAGAGCAACCTTGCTTCCAGAGGTTTATGCTTTCCAGTTAAAAATGTTTCTATCATTCCTGAAATTTGTATTCCTTAATTTAAAAAAAAAAGCCATGTACATGCATATTTTAGTTATACTATTGTGATTACATCAGGCAAATCCATCGGGAGTCATTTCGCAACCACAAACAGAAACACAACACGGGTCGGATCTGTCGTGTCGCCCGAGCCGAGCTTTAAATCAGAACGCAACACAAAAAATGATGTGTGTAATGAAAAATAAAACGCCTTTTAAAGCAAAGTATTTTTATTCACACAAATTTAATTAGATATAACAACTGTTTGGTCCATAAATATTTAAGGGGAAATAGTTTCTATACATCATCTTTTTTTTTTTCTTTTTTTTTTTCTTAAATCAAGAAACAAGAAAACATGGACAATCTTGATAGAACACGTACTGTACTATTAACACGAAGATCAATATATATGAATCTCAGATTTACCAACTAGGTCTGAAAGAGTGCACAACTGCTTTCTATGACATCGCTGCCCCCTTACACACAGTTTCTTAAAAAAAAAAAAAAAAAAAAAAATCAGATGAAAAAAAAAACAGAACCGTACAAAACTAGTGAGGCGTCCGAAGGATGTACGTCAGTTTATAAACAAACACGGATCTCCTGAATTTTACAAACTCTCCCCAAGTCGCATAAGGCACATAGTAGAACTGAGTTAAGCATATACTTCATGAAGTAGATCTAGTGTACCGCTTTGTTCTACAACAGAACAAATTTGTCATCACACAAGGAAAGAATTCCCTCTAACACGGAGCCCCACCGCTCCAGCACTCTGGAAATTTTTTGGTCTGTTCGGTGACATTTGCCTGGTTAGAAAAGAATAAAACGAGCTGGAACCGAAGCGGCGCTGCTTTTCTTTTTCCGTTAGCTTTGTAGCGTTAGCAAAATCGAGCTGAAGCCCCATTGGCCAGGAGCGACTCATTCTTAGCACTTCCTCTGAACAGAAGGCCATGTTGTCACTGGACTCCTGGCAGAGGTGTAAACTACTTGAGTAAACTTTAAGAATTTTTGTCAATTTTGTAAATATACAATATGTGTACATATGTATAATACATATTACATATGTATACATATTGTATATAATACATATATAATACAAAAAAAGCATGACAAACGTAAAGAACGTAACGTAAACGTAAAGCGTAAAGAAACTGAAAAAAACATTTTAGACATTGAAGCACTGAGCATAGTATTTGTACTTGTATTAGTACTTGTACTTTTGTTGAATTTGTACTTGAATGTGTTGGGACTGCTTGAATTTAAAAGTTGCTTATATTTTTGATACTCTGCACAAGTGCAAAGTAGTCAAAAATACAAATAAGTTAAAAAAAAGCACAATAATTACAAAATTTACAAAAACTTCTAAAGTTTACTCAAGTACTTTACACCTCTGGCTCCTGGCATTCAGTCTTCGAAGCCGCTTTCTCACTTACTGGAGGCCAAAATAACTGACAGGGTTATGTGACGCAAAGGCTTGTAACATTGGAACATTTACCGCTGTACAAATGAAGTACAGGTTTCCAAAAGTGTAGAAGACAAACCAGACTTGGCATTAGTTTGGCTGAAGTTTGGATGGAGCCTCAAGTTCCAGCATGATTTTGAACCGTCCAATGCGTTTTCATTATAACTACGGAAATATCGATCGTTTTTTAAACGATTTGTCAGCAACGCTTTGAAACGCTTATTACGAATTGTTAGTGGATGCCCAGATCGGGGAAACGCCATAAACCTAACAGTTGCCGACACACAAACTTGTGGTGGGAACAAAATGTAACCAAAATAAAAAAAAAATTGGAATAATTTGCTCAATGTCACAAAATGGCTCGATGGCTACAAACTCAGCTGCCGCGCGGTTGCGAATGCTACACATTTAGTTGGTCTTCTTGTGTTACAATACTTTCCAGAGGTCTTTCTGGTCGCCGGAAAAAAAAACAAAAAAAAAAACATCTGAAAATAAAGGCGGTCAGAAGGCAAAAAAAACCAAACAAATCCGGGTTAGAAAAGATTCGTCAGGGTTGTTTGTGGGGGGCTTCCGGATTCATGGCTGTCCAAACTAGAGGTCACTGATGTTACTACGGTGATAGAGGGATTGGTCAGGTCTGTTAGTGTGGTGGCCGTGCTGGGTGGGGTCAGAGCACCGCTGTCAGAAGAGGGCGGTGGTAGTGACGTGCCGTCAGCCTTATCAACACCCCCATTCTCCTGCCGCAAAACGTTCCTTCTGAATTTGGCCCGTGCGTTTTGGAACCAAACCTGCAAACCAATCCCAGGGTCTTTACTTGTTTCGTGTTCTGCTTCCAGTTGCCATTTAACATCAAGTTCATTACTGCTAACACAATGCCACAATGAGAGGAGCCGAAGGAAGTCGACGTTTAGTGAGGGACCATCTCACGTCTACCCAAATGATTGATATTTAAAAGCCTCTGAATTTATGTGTCGGCTAGTAAGGCTTAAAATTGAGAATGAAACAAGACATCGGGTTTTAGTTTGAGTCGAGTAAAACAAGGCCCTACATCGGGATGAGATGAGTGGTGAAGGCGATCAGCGCTTACCTGGAGAACTCTCTTGGTCAGTCCGGTTTTTTGGGCGAGTTGTTTTAAGTCCTTGGCATCGGGGTTGTGGTTTATAGCGAAGTAGGACTTCATGGTGCGAAGCTGATGGTGCTTGAATGACGTGCGCATGCGCTTGGTCTTCTGGGAAGGCGGGTAGGGCTGTTGATCCCGGTCCAAGTGGTCTGCATCATTCTCATTACAACCTGAGAGTCAAGATCAGGGCACAGAGATGCGTTAGTGAAGCCAGGATGACCTCGTGAGGGACAACAGCGTTCACCTCAAGGCTTGCTAAATGTGACCATTTCAATCCAAATGTAAATTCAGAAGGTTTATGCAATGATATGATCGGTCAGATTGTGGGAAATTGAAGAAACATGTAGCAATTTAGCAGGTACGCCAAACAAGCAATGCCACAATTGTTTGTGTGGGGAACAATTTATATTATGACATATGGCATATGTAAAAAATGACACGACAAGGCTGAATATTGACAATTTTGACAAAATTGTTTTTAAAAAAAAAGTTTGTTGACAAATCCGTTTGCTAAATGTATTAAAATATTCATATTGCTCTGTGCATTATTATGGTTACAGCTGCATTTGCAGCAGCACCAGTTGCAGCTTGATCCATATCCTACTTTTAATTCATTTTAAGGAATTTAATCAATAATATCCATGTAATGTGACAACAAAAATGCGTGTTAGAATATCATCGTTTTGTTTTAACGGTGAATGCATTTATTTAAATATCCAACGAACAAAATATTATTTTTGCCACCAGAGGTCTCTATTTACAAATATCTACGCAACAAGTCGGCTGATGCATGTGTGGCACGAACGTGGTTTGGCTAGATTTGTGTGCATCAAAAACACAATAAACAAAACAAACCATATAATATAGAATAATTTACAAACAATTTAATAAATTATTAAATTAATCTTGAAACATTATAAAAACAAAGAGTTGTTTAAATAATTAAAAATACGTGTAAATTTATCATAAATATGATAACACGATTTATTGTCAACAAAAATAACTATAATTAGTTATGTTAGAAAAAAGCATCGTTGTAAATGTATTTTAAAGCAGCAATCTATACGGATTAAAAATAAATCTCATTCAATGAATATCAGAAACACACTAATTAGAATAGTAAAGAAAAAAAATCCCTATGAATTATGCATACTTTCCAAAACAGAACAATTTAATCCGGACTAAGTGTTTTGAAACCGTGTTCCTGAGAACAGCGCTGACCTTCACGTGCTGAATCATTGGTTGAGGGCCAGAGATTCCGACGTCACATTTAATCAGCGAAGAACAATTAACAGGCAGATTACCCTTATTTCCCTCCATTCATGAAGAACGGCAGAAAGCTGGCACACAAAACCACGTTTTTTTTTTTCAAACCAGACATAATTGTCACAGTCAAAACAAAAGGGTCGCAGCAGGGGTGGGGGGCGAATGGGGGTGCACGGCATTTAAACTACAAAACTGCAAGAACTGAGAAGTGCAGCAACATGGTTCTGCTTGAAAATATGAGATAGTAATGACTGTGATGTAAGGGAGAGACGGAGGCCTTAAGGCGACAGGTTTAAGGTTGTTATGATCCCTGCACGTGGGGCGGGGTCAGGGGTCACCCCTTTGAGAATTTCAAATTACATGTTTGATGACGCAGTAATGAGCAGCATATAATTAATCAGATCCAATCAGCAGAACTTTACTTTTGGCCGCTGCCAGATTTCGTTGATAAATGTGGACGGGAAACAAAACGAATACATTTTTATTGTTTCATAGTGAAAAAAATACAATTATCATCAACTATTGTTGAAAATTAAAATATACGTTAAATCGTGATAAGTCAAATGTTCGTTTAATTTCAGAGCTTAAATTAATAAATTTTAAATATTTGTCAAGCAACATTTCAAATCATTTTTAAAGCACTGTGAAATTCTTTAAAAATGTTAAAAGATGCACAAATAAATTGCATTTGCCGGTCAGCAAAATTATAAATAGCCCCAGTGTATACTTTCAGAATTCTATAAAATAATTCATAGCTGTAAAAGGTTTAGTTGTTTGCGTCACGATTCGATCAATTCACCAAGACATCTAATCAGCGTTAACGAAAACAATTTCCTCAAATAATGATAATCAAGGACTAGAATAAAAATGAAAAAACAAAAAAAGAATTTGTCAACGTGACAATAAATCCTATTTTCGATTAGGTGGTGAAAATTTCTGGTATTAAAGGTTGTTTATGTCAGATGACAACATTGATTCAGACGAGTTACTGTTATTGGAAATAAAGTATTAAATAAAATAGACTATTTTAAAATATACGTACTAACGTTAGAAAAATATATAGCTTGGATTTAGCATCGTGTATATGATGATATATTATATATCAATTCTGAAAAACTAATTTAGCACTGCGCATCTTTTTTGACACGACAAAATGCTGCAATAAACGTGTAATCAAATTAGCCAAACGCAGCGCTCCAAACGACGAGAAATATAAATACAATTGTTGGGAAACCCGTTTCAACGAGACTTTACATCTCACCTGAGTTATATGAGCCGATATCGATCCCCATCGCCGGGCTCTTCCTCTTCCGCGGCCTTCCCTTCTGCACGGTGCCGGTGCCGTTAAAGTAAGGCAGCGCGAGCCCTCCGCCTTTCACCGCTAATTCAGCGTAGTTTAATTGAGGGTGATACTCTCCCTGAATGAGGGTCTCGAAGTGAACCCGGCAGTAAACCAAGTTGTCTTTCATGCCGAAGTGGTCGCCCGTGGTCAGTGTTTTGTTGCATGTGGTGCAGGTGAAGCAGCTCAGATGGTACACGGAGTCCCTGGCGCGCATCACCATTTCCGAGGCGGAGATGCCGAGGTGGCAGCGGGCACATCTCTGCACCGAGAACCTTCTGAAACAGCACAAAACCAAAATTGAAATCGAAAATTCAAATGAGCTAGCTATATATTTTTTTATTTCACGTGCGAGACAAATCACTGTTTAGTTATAGTCTAGACTTGTGTTTAAAACTGGTATTTTTTGTACCTGTGTACATGCTCGATCAATGTAAACAATTAAAATTGATTTGTACTAGAATGGAATAGAATAGAATACAATAGAATTTATTTAAAACAAGTCGTTTTCGATTTGTTTGCCTTAAACTCAATTTCTTAATTAAAATAGTGCATTCACATACTCCTATATCAATTGGTATTTATGGAGGTCCGTTATATTAATCCGTTTAATAACATGGCATGACATTTGTTTACAGGCCTTCAAAACAGGCCTTGTGGAATCTAATATCATTAGAAGTGGACGTGAAGCTTTACCTGTAGTAATCCTCTTTGCAGTAAATGCTGCCATCCTTAGCGAAACACGTCAGCTCCGATTCCAGGGCCAGTTTACATTCACAACACTTGAGACACCTTAAATGCCACTGTTTATCAACGGCGAGTAAGTAGTATCTGTCGGAGATTTTACCGCCACAGCCGGCGCACAACGCGGGCTTCTCTGGACTCATGGAGGGCATGTTCTTGATGAGAAGAGAAAGAGAATACGATAAGAACATACACTACTTTAAAAAAATCAACTATTCTTACGTTCTTGTGTTTTTTAATATTGTTATGTAATAGTACGTACTGCCAATGTAATTTTTTTTTTACCACGCCGTTAATGACGTTAAAAAATTTAATTGGTTTATTCGTAAAATGTATTATTTATTCCACAAAATACTTTAATAATTAAACAGCGGGGCAGTTGGTAAGAATTATAATACTAGGTGTTGCAATCATTATTGTTTTAATATGAATTGATGCTAATTAATATTATTAACACCATTGACAGTGGCAACAACAGAAGCGACGTCAACATCAAAACGACAACAATTGTTTCACGCGGCTGACAGTTATTACCGCAAGCGTAAATGTTATTTTTGTTAGCACAGTTCCCACATATTTAAGTACAGCATCAAACCCAAACGAAATAAAATATCCGTTGCTTTCCAATAAGCATGTAAGCAAATGTAAGACTCTCTGGACCGTTAGTTTTACGGCGCATTTTGTTCTAGAAATAAGCTTTGCTTTTTTTGTTGTTGTAGATTCGCCACAGCAGGAAAAACCAAATCCAAGCGGAAACTTGGTTTTGTGTCGGCTGCTTTTTAAACCGTTTGGCTTTCGTTGGAGAGATGACCAGCCGACACAGAACGCGAAACACACGACGCCAACTAACACCTTACCGTCTCTCTTCCGTTCATCTGAACGGTTTTGGCCAGACGAGACTCCGATTTCGATCTTCTTTCCATCTCCTCCATGATTCCTTGAATATGATCCCCAGAGATGCCGTGAAAAAGCATGGCTGCTGGACGCAACGTGCAACTGCCTTCTTTCGCCTTGCACCCCACAACTTCCATATACAGCTTCCCGGATCCTTAAAGCATCCGAAAGGATCTGCACCGACAGAGTCAAACAAATACAATCAGAATCGAAAACTCGGAGCCTGCGGGTTTGGACGGAGCTCGTGGAGGAGTTGGGAGAACCACTTTTCCGGTGTGGGGAAAAAGTATATAGTCCGGGCGATTTAAGGCAGGAGAAGAAGAAGAAAAAAAAAGTCTGGAGGATGTTTTAATGTGGATTTTAAAATAGTCCCGATTTCCAACTGATGATCCGAAAGCTTGAAAGTCAGGTTTGGGACTGTGTGTTCTAGAGATCCTATGTCCTATTTGTGAAGAGTGCAAACGCCTGCCCAGCTCGGGTAATTGGGTAGGAGGAGTCCTCCCTTTCTCCATTGCCACTGATTTCTATTCACCAACAAAGACCTGTCACTCTCTCTTTAGACCGATGGTGATGGGGAGCACGAGCTGGGAAACACTCGGTATAGACATTTCACTTCTTTAAAGCTGCTTATCTGTCGATTTGTCAATCGTTTTAATCAATTTTGACTGCAACGTTCAATCAAACTGTTTTGTTTGTAATAATTATTTTCCCATGCTTTTAAGCCCGATACTGTGCATTTAAGTTTCGATTTCACGATGAATAAAAATGCAACTTCTCTTTAAATGGAGTTCTTTGGACCTTGTACTGTAAGTCATACACTTGCTGTTTGTGTAATACTTTTTTGTCTGAGCATATTTCGATTTTGTTATGTTGTTTTGCATAGAATTAAATGGTCACAAGCTGTGTTCTAACTCATATTCACAATTATTTTGTTGTATTATTTGTAACGTTTAGTAGTGTCGCATTGTCCACATGCAATTCATGTTTTATGCCGTAACTGATTTAATTCGAGAATGTCGAATTTCCGTTTTTTCAGTATTGATTTCAGTTTATTTTTCAGTTTATTTAAATAAAAAGTAAAACAAAAAATTAACAAGGCATAATATGTGGTCGCATTTTATGCATAAAAAGTGGTCGCATTTTAACTGTAACTTCTAACCAGTGTACACACACACACACACACACACACACACACACACACACACACACACACACGTGCACATGTGTATGTGCGTGTGTGTGTGTGTGTGTGTGTGTGTGTGTGTGTGTGTGTGTGTGTGTGTGTGTGTGTGTGTGTGTGTGTGTGTGTGTGTGTTTGTCTGTTACATCCCGTGTGTGTGCGTGTGTGTTTAGGAGAGAAAGAGAGAGAGTGATGAGAGAGACAGAGATAGAGGCAAAGAGGGGTTGGCGATAATATTAGAAGTAAACAATTATTTACATTATTTGTTAGTCTGTTCTACATTTATATTATAAATACTGTACTGGGGAATTTCTAGAATTAATCACAAAGAAATCATTAGAACCGTTATACACTGAGCAACTCTTCAAATTAACGTTGCTCCGTTACATTTGTTTAAATAATTCAGTACAATTGTCGTAACAACAGTGCCTTAGGTGATGTATATTTGTGTGTATTTATATGTGTAATACATAACATAATTTCTGATTTTAACCATTGTTTAATTAATAAAGTACAGGTTAGATAAAGCATATTCGTTTCAGCTAATAAACACTGAACCGATGTAAATAACAAGGAATTTGCTTTCCTTTTCATAATTTATCATCTTTTTAAATTCAGTTTTTACAGCAAATTTAGAAAATCGACAAGGATTTACCCTCATTGTATCATTTTTAAACGAACATTTATTTGTTCCTAAATATATTTCAAACAAGGCAATCATACAATAATTTTCCGCTTTACAGAATAATAAGAAACTTTACAACTCTCACTATATTATATTGTCTTTTTATAACAATAAACTGAAAGTAATTGTAAACACAATTCTAACAGATATTTTTGCTAAAGGCGTTAGTTTCACACAAAACAAAAACAATAAACAAAATTATTAAATAAAAATAAATAAGTCGTTCAAAAATGTGGTTGTTTTTGGTAAACATAAACCGCGAGTTCACTGTTTGTCGTTATTTAAGAAACAACTTTTGCATTCTGCTGTGGATAATTCGAGAGCATCACGTCACGCACTTGAATCAAATCGGAGTTCAAAATGTAGACATATATTGTATAAAACATTTTTATACAATATTTTCCAACAACTTCTAGATGTTGTTCGTGCTAAATCTGCCTTTAGTTTTCACACAGCGTCTTTATTTCGATTCCTAATCTCTCATTCGGTCTCCAGCAAATCACTCCACCCAAACCAGAAACATCTTCTGAACTTAAAGCGAAACAAACAAATCTACTTCGCATTTAACAACGAGGAAAGAAGTGTTTGGACGACTCCACATCTCATCAATACAGAAAAAGTCTTTTACCGTATATGCGCGGCGTTGTTGAGCCCAGCACTGCAGCGATGAGTGAGGAGAGGAGAGGATGAGGATGAGGGTGAGACCCGGGCGATCCTGCCGGCAGATGGGGGCTGTTCCTTCTTCCTCGCGTGAGTGTCAATTACGACAAACACAGCGCCAGCAGCGAATATACAGCGTTTTCATCGTCTGAAAGGTGAGCTGTGCTTCTGCTGCTGCTGCTGCTGCTGCACGTGAAAGGGTTTGTTGATGATGCTACAGGGAAGCTGATCGAAACATTTCTTTCAGCTGAATTACGTTTTGTTATATTAAAGCCATGGTTTGACACGTGATCGATAATAGTATAGTACTAATGATGCTAGTAGTAATAATAATGATAAAATATATATAATATATAATGAAAAAATTATAATTTTGAAAATTATAAAAGCAGCATTAATAAGCTCCATCATCTTGATCAGCCTATGACTAACGAAAAATAATTTCCCGTCACACAGGTTCAAGTTTAAACCGTGCTTTTTGAAATAAATCAAAAATTTCTGATTTTTTTTTTCCAGATTTTTCTGGCTACATAAAAAAAAATCAAGTTTTAAGTAAAGCATAAATTATTCAACACAAATTGCAAACGCATGTGTTCCACAACTTGTTTTCATTGGTGATGACATTATACTACACATTATATGTACATGTTAATACACAAAAGCTATACATGTTTACTAAAAAATTGCAGTGTATTTTTACAAAAGACAATTTTTGAAAATCAAAAATGGCTTGATACTACAACATAAAAACAGCACTTTGATATTACAGCACCTTAAAAGTCCTACTATCCCAACTCATATGAGTTTACTGGGCGAAGAAAGGGGTTTACATGGTTATTTGGTGAAAAAAACAAATTTGATATTGTCATGAACAGGTCAGGTTGTGATCCATTTAGTCAAGACATAAGTCTTTCATTGACAAGGAAAATCAGGGTCCACACAGAGAGAAGGTCAGGGAAAGTCTGGGTCAGAACAACCCAAAACAAAGAACCAGCAGACTCAAAAAGTGCAATAAGTCAGAGAGTGAAATACAGAGTGAGCAAGTCAAAGTCCTCAAGTAAATGGCCTGATTGAATGCAGCTGGGTCCAATAATAAAGAGTGCCACAGAGGATTGTGGGAAATGGAGTTCCAAAGTACAGTGACACATTTCAGAGAACCTGCAGTCATGAAATATACCATAATGGAAACACTTATGGATAATACATTTCTATGGGAGGCTAAACCAATGATGAAATGTGTGAAATTGAAATAACCAAACCTTTTCCCACAATGTTCGTTCACAACCTCTACAGATTTGAAATAAAACCGGCATGGACTTTCTGATGGGTTTTAAATGTCTGGAATTTAGCAAAATTGGCCTAAATAGAAATTCTCATGAATCTCAGATCCGTCTCATTCTTGCAAAAACTATAAATCAAAACCTACTTTATGAACCATATGTGACAGCTAAAGCATGAAACAAATATTTACAAACTGTAGATGGACAACAATCTCTCCAGAGCCGTGTTCATGCGCAGGCACCAAAGTCACAGAGCAGATGCTCCTCACCAGCGCTTTTCTGAAGAGGGGACGTTCAGTCTAGCGTGCCTGATGAGAATTTAGCTGCTGTTAAAATCTCCCTCTCTCTCTCTCTCTTTCTCCCTCCCTCCTTCCCTTCCTCCTCACCCCATTCCTCTTGATGCTGAGCCCTGCTCTGCTGATGCAAGAATCACAACTCCCTGTGTTGACAGATGGAGGATGGCTCCACAGCACAGAGCCGGTCCCAAAAGTCCAACTGCTGCCTAACCAACACTTTTTTTTTATACTTTCCTTTTTCTAAAGCATTATCCTTTCACTGTTATTCAGAATTGTCCTTTATGCACAACGCATATATTTCTACGCAAAGTACGGCAAAGTTTTGGAGATGCTCCATGTTTTGGATGGATAGTTTTCTTAGTTTAGTGATGTTTGATGTGTTTGTGGTTTAAGTTCTATCGGAAAATGCAGATCTTCCATATTTAACGCCATATGTGTGTCTTAATCGGTACTTCAGTTTACTCCTCAGGGTATCCCTGGTAATTGGGGCTTTACCAGTGTCAAAATCATTCAAAATTGAAATACTTGAGGAAAAAAGAACAGGAAAAATAATTTGGAACAAAATTGAAACAAATTCCTCGTGGAATCGTGAAAACAAGATATATAGTTTTTAATTGTTAAAATGAATTTACTGTATATCTTGAGCCAATGTGTCAAATAGTTGCATTTAAATGTTCAAACTAATTTATCTGGAAAAGTGTTTAAATTTGATCTAGAAAGAGTTTGGTGGTCCAATATAATTTCAAGGTCAGAAACGTGCATTTAAAACATTCAATTTATTAATAAAGTACATCTTCTCAAAGCTGCTGTGCTAAATTAACAAAATGATGTGTGATGGTATGTGTGAAGATGGTTATAAGCAAACTATTTCAAGCTATTTAGCCAACCTTATTTTTTCCTTAACCAACCCTGATTTAACATGAAAATAATTCATATAGTTTATAAGGTGCCTTTTGAGACCCCTAAGATCCGCTTGTGTGGAACGCAAGAAGAGAATAAAAGAATTATTAGTATAATAATGAAAAGTAAGAATGAAAAGAAAAAAGATGACAAAAAATAGTAGTAAAAAGTTATAGTATTAGTATTGTTTTTGTTCTCTTTTTTTGTTTATATTAATATATAATAGAAACATGTTATATTATTTAATATATTCTATAGTAAATATATATATACATATGGTTATTTATTTTATACTTTATATACATTAATGATTTATTTTTGTACATTAAATGTAGAACTGTGCATTGAAAACATTGTTTTGTATTTTCTAGTCACATATGTTTCCCCATTGTGGGAAATCTATACAGTTTATGAACTTTATGTAAAAAATTCAAACGAATGTTTGTTTGTTTTTTCAAGTTAGTTAGTTTAATTTGTAAACATCCCCCACCTAAACAAAAACAAAAACTCCAAGAATCATAATCACAATTGACTAGCAGTAGAGATCGATCTTGGCGAGACGTGTTCGCCCGCCTCAGGTTTCTCTGAACGAACCTCCACAGGGCCACATATGGCATGATGTGGCCAGACGGTGGGGCTTTAACTGGTAGAGGTCTTGATAAGATGCCCTACTGTGTTGTACAGCTATTTACATCCCTGTCCAAAGGAATCTGGTCTTGTGACTGTCAGAGCTTGAAGCCGGTTGTCCATCTGACCACTCTGGTAGGTCTGGAGCCCCAAGGCTGAATGACATTGTCTCGGTGGCACGAGCAGACGGGCTGCTCGGCTGCAGCTTTATTCAGCAAACAGCAGCACTGCCAACAATGGCATTATCCAGCACACACACCCAGATGCTCCGTCTAATTGTGCAGCCATCACTCGGTCGACGGCCATCTCTCGCAGCCTGATCTGGGTGCTTCAATGACACGAAGCTGCAAAGGTCTCGGTCCTCGGTGCCCACAAGCTGGACGGGACGGTCTGTCTGGACCAGTGATGGGTTTAGATGGCGGTCCAGGCAGACAGTCCCTTTGCTGGGAGAGAAGCAGCGAGTGATGAAGCATATGTTCTGGCTGAAGGTCAGGTGACGGACTCCAAAGCTTTGCATTTGCAGAAACGCTTGCCCCTGTGGCAGCTTGGTTGGGTTTCAATTCAGAGGGAATTCTCGGTACGATCGGAGCAACTGAAGCCAGAATGAGAGAGTCATGCTGTGTCTGACCTCGACGACCTGAATATAAAGCAAACATGAAAATGCTCGCAGGATCTGCTATACATACACAGTAGTATATATTTTTCAAAAAAAGAAAAAAAAATGGGGGAGCTCTGGCTCTGGTATGGAACATGGACTCGTGTCCGAGAGGTTGCAGGTTCTAATCCCCCTACGGCTGGTTCTGCAACTAAGTGTCCTTGGGCAAGACACTGAACCCCACACGCCCCCCGGGCGCCACTGCTTAGGCTGCCCACTGCTCCGGGTTTGTGTGTGTTCACTTCACTGTGTGTGTGTGCACTTTCACTTGGATGGGTTAAAGGCAGAGCACCAATTCAGTATGGTCCCTAGTGGCCATATTGCCATCACCTCACTTTCCTTTAAAAGTATTTCAAAAGTTCTTTTAAACAGAGGTAATGCTTTTGTCATCAACTGTACATAATACTGTACCTTGGAATGTTTATTTTTAAGTTTAATGGTGATTTACATTACTTTTAAATTACATTATGCTTCATTCAATTTTTTTAAATGTAAAGTATTATAAATAATATGTGCTATTAAATTGCTGTTTGACAACCTGATTTTCAGGGTTGAATATTTAAAATAATAAAATATCCAGAAAGAATTGTGATCCTTATTCTAGGCATGACTTCCACAATTTCCCTGGGAATCAAACCTACAACCTCAGTGCTGCCTCTTTTTGACTGATCAACCAGTGTCCTTCCATTCAATCATTTCAAGAACTGCTTTTCCATTTCTGGGTCACTGGGTGCTTGAGCCAATCCCAGCAGCTCTGAGCCTCACGAATATGCCCTAAATTGGCAGCTGACCAATCGTAGAGCAGGACACACATTCACTCCATTTCAAATCCTCCTGAAGGTGTTCTGACTGTGGAAGGAAACCGGAGACCCAGAGGAAACCCACACAAGCATGGGGAGAAGATGCGACAGAAAGAGCCAACCAGGCCTTTATTCTTTAATTAGAGAAGTTTGAGTATGTGCTCTACATTAACCAGCTATGTAAAATGTGTATCGGACACACTATAGAAAACGAATGTGGAAAATTTGAATAAAAATAAATAAAATTGACCAATTTGTACAGTCAAGACGAAACGTTTCAATCCTGTGCACAACGTAACCTACTCTGATTTAACACTTAATTATTAATATAAATGTATTAATGATTCATATAATTTATACGTTTCCTTTTGAGATGATATAGAAGATTTTATATACGTATATAGTGTTTATGTTCTCTTTTTGTTTGTTTGTTTATATATAAATATATATCACATCATTGGTTTTTATTTAATTGTTTGTGTTAAATGGTAATTATCATGGTACATTACATTGTTTTTTGACAATTTTACTAATAGTAATTTGCAAAAAAAAAAAAATCCCTCACTTAATACGAAGGCTGACCAACCACAGAGCAGGACGCACACACACATTCACACTCTCACTCACACCTGTATTTTTCCAGTTCCTAATTCTCCTGAATGTGATTTGACTGTGGGTGGAAACTGGCGAGTCCAGGCGAAGACCAACACAACAGAAAAACCCAACCGGGCCTTCAATCCGAAATAGAAAAGTTTGATGAGAAATATTATAGATTTCGAATGTAAGGAAATTTTAAATAAATTATTTAAATAACTTGAATCGACAAATTTGTACATAGTCGAGATGAAAAGTTTCTCCTGGATGTCAATAATGCAAAAGTACTATTCCCAGTACAATTTGAAGTTTCCTCTTCTCCCCCGAGGTTTAAAACTCCTTTTTCCCTTTTTCCTACCAGCTTGTTTTCCTGTTGAGTTGTTATGATTTCCACATCCGATCCCGGCACATGATAGGACTATCGAGCGCATGGCTTGTGAGTTGTTTGCTAAAGCAAGTTTTTCTGGAAATCCGTCTGCGCTCTGAGGGACCCGACTGTTGTGTGGAGTTTTCGCCTCAGTCACCAAATACTTGGAAGCAGAGAAAGGACAGAGAACGACAAGACTGTGCAATCTCTGAAGTCATATGATGCAGAGGAATAAGACAGACATGAAAGTTGGCCTATTTCATGGTCAGGCGCTGGCACTGGGAAGGGTCTTGAATGGCAATGCGTCTACTTTAATGTGACAGACAAGTCCCTAGGCAAAACAAGGAGAGCCGTGGCAGGCAGGCCCAGGTACTTGATGAGTGTGACACCTTTGCCATTCCACTGGAAATGTTGTTGCCGTACGCTCCGCTGCCTCGTCTTAGGTTTTACCCAAATAAATTTGCCTCTCATCTGGACTGACGACGGCACGAGCCCCTCGCCTGCCTGTCCTCGCCGGACTTGTTGAGATCATGAATCTCCTTGTCGACGTTCACAGGGCCTTGCTCCTGATAAATGTGTACACCCCGGGACCCTCAGCCCGGCTGATTTTGCAGTTAGCTCCAGTCGGCAAAACTAAAACACTGCAAGACACCTACAGTGGCACCCCAACTTACTATGTCAATTAATCCGTGTCTGGAGCCGAAAATTTCGTTAGCTGAGCCGCATGTGATCCATCTAATCCATGCACTGACTGTATAAAATCACACAAAAAAAGTTTATAAATGATACAATATTGGTAATAAATGTAATTTAAAAAACATACCGTATTCACGTGAATATAAGCATACCCATTATTTTTTCTTTTAAATACTTTCTTTTCTTTATTTAACAAACCTGACTTGTGATATTGTTTTACTTGAATTATAGATAACAAAAAGTAGATTCTAGTAGTCAGGACTTCATTTCCCAAGATCCTTGGCTCTCCAGTCAGACTCTGCACATGCGCAGAGCAATTCTTTCAAGCTCAGGCCAGTTTCAAGCTCTCTGTTCTGTATCCTATATATCTGATGTCGTGTGAAGAGGAAGGATTATTATCCCCTGTGCAGCGACCCAGCGTTTGGATTGTGTCTGTTCCTTGAATTTCTTTTTTACTACTTGTTCGTGTTCTTCATTTTCAACAGTTTTGACTCTTGTTTGTAGCTGGTTGCGCTAAGCTAAACTAAGCTAAGCGGTCGAGGTTTGCAGTCTCTGTTTGTTGTAATATAATTTTTGTATTTAGTTTAATCCTACTTCTTCCAGTGTTATTTTGTCTCTGTTAAGTGTCACGGCGTGTCTAATGTTTCTTTATTTCTGTTATTGAGCCAATAAAAGCTTATACTGTAGCACGTCTGCCTACGGACCATTGTTTAACATTATATACGCACACACGCGCTGCTGCATAAAGACGACATGTTTCCGTTTATTTGTGATTGTTCCTGACTTGAAATACAGAAAAATAGGTGCTTTTATTTACGCGCATGTTTGAAATTGCTTATTATAAGCACTCCCCGAGCTTTTATAAATATAAGGGGTGCTTATATTTGCTTAAGTACTGTATTTTACATGTATGTTACATAGCAGTTGTTTCATTTGCACTTTGGCAGGTGCATTTTCTGCCATTCTGGAGGAATACAAGCTTATTTTAGATTTTGGAAGCAAGTCTGAAACCAACTAGTGTTTTTGTTGTTTTTTGTTTATTTGACATGCGTGAAGATTGAAGAACAACTATTTTATACACGTCTGGACTCTCTCATGCTAGCGGCAAATTAATTCTTGACAAGCCAAAATAATCCTTAAAAATTACACAATAAATCTTGTTAATTTTCACAAGATAAATTAACTATCTTAGAACCACAAGTGAAAGATTAATTTGCTTGTTTAAAGAAAAGAGGTCTTGTTTCAAGGTGTCTTACCAAGTGAAATGTAGTAAAGGCTGGTTCTGCCCAGCGATGTTGGCCAGTGACTAGGGTAAATCTTGATGTTCCTACATGACAAGGGCCTTCAAAATTGTTTTTGATGTCCATACAAAACAATTTTGCATTTTGATAGAGGAAAATACTCTTTCTGTAGAATATTTCTGTATTTTGATGTGTGTAGATTTTAAATTTTTCTAATAGCAGGAATCATGAAGGGACACATATTGACTAGATTCTTTAATTAGGTTGGAATTAAATTCAGTACTTTACTTAAGTGTTTTTTTTTTAACAATCAAGAGTATAAACAACACTGTCATTTTTTCGTTGTATAGCAGTGTTTACAAAAATGAAGATAATAAGACTGCCTTTTTATATTGTTATTTATTATGCACAATTATTCTGTATTGACAATATAGGAAAGTCAAACAATGTCTTTAAATCTAAAAACAAATATTTACAAAAAATGTTATTCTGTACGTTTCCTTATTGGCATTTTCATAAATTCGTCCAGAACATGAATATTCACACAAACTCGGGCTTGTTGAATTCATCTGAAAGAAGAAAGCACAGCAACTCTTCTTTGTAATTCAGACCATTTCCAGGAGTCTGTGTTGCACATCTGCCGTCGTGCGTTTCATCATTTTAAAATGTGTAAAACGAATACAAATTAAAGACGTGAAAATTCAGTATGGAAGCACCAAACGAGGTGTTTAGTAGATCTTTACTGCTACACATAAAACACTGAGTTGAAGGATTTCTTCTTCGTTGAGTTATTCACATTTATTTGCCCATATGGACACTGTAAAAGAAAATGGAATATTTAGCATCAATATATAGTCTGGTAAAGTAAATCTGGATTAAGAAAATAAATAATGGCTTGAAGCACCACAGTCACATTATCTTATTATAAACCATTCATCCAAACCAACTCTGAGAAGACATAATATCCCCCAGTATTTTCCCCCCTCATATTTGGCCCTTAAACCTGGCCAGGAAGAATTTGTGACCCTAACATTCCTAAAAGAATACAAATTACCCAGAACATCAGACACTGCTTTCAATGATTCATAGGTGTGATGGGTCAAGATCAGAACCTTTGCACTACACTAGCCACAGTTCCCTGCTCCAATAAGATGGAACAGCAGAGCAGCTGCATTACAACAATGTTTGGACTTGGAATATTAAAAACAAACAACTGAATAAAAATGAAGACACTAAGTGGAAAGAAAATCGGAAATGTGAACTCATGTGGTAAGGAGCAGTAATGTCGATCTATACATTATTTGGGTCTTATTATTAAAGTATTAAAGCAATGTTTTTGGCGGTTTCTGGTAAAAATATTAACATTATAACCATAAGTCTACTGTATTTTTAAGTCCTTCACTTCCTCCTCTCTTTACATATGTATTTGTGTAAGCAATTAAAGCCTGATTTGTAGAACTTGCAGAATAATTGTTCACATTTTAAATATATGAATGGAAGTACAGTACATATACTTGATGTACAAACGTATAAAACACATAGACAGACAGACAGTCAGACAGATGTGAAATTATAACATTTTTGAAAACATGGAAAAAAGCACTTGTTGATTTTTTAATGACTTGTGCTCAAGCTATTACGGCAGAATGTCTATACATAAAACAAGATGTATATACAAGTACTTTGTGGGTATTTTTTTTAAGTTGTAAAGTTGTATAACCACAAGTGTGAGAGGCTTACATGTCTACAGGCGCTTCCACAGCAGCTTCCTCTTTCCCTATGGGCAAACTCCGTGAACACCTTGTAGCCATTAATTGGGTCAATGTATGTTCTTTCCTTCTTCTGTGAACAGATGCAAATTGCAGATGAGCTTGGGTTTGTTTTCATTCGCTCGTTTCGGTTTTAGGTGACATTTGCAGGCAAAGTCAGAAAATTGCGTTCTAGCATCTGAAGATAACAGACCCTAAACTTGAAAGTAACAAGTCTGTGGCCTTACAGTAGAAGCACAATTCAATGTGCATCTTAAGAATCATTCCTACTCTTCCTCAGCAAGCAGTGGCTACATCCATGACAGCCTTCTACGCCAAAAGGGCCCAGGGCGTTTTTGTGGCATGCCATTTCAGATGCCATCCTCTGGCTCCATAGTGAAGCTGACATTGTCTGTGCATCCTCCAACTCTATGGGTTTTCGTAACTTTACCTCAGCAATCAAACCACATCACTCTTGACAGGCAAAAGGAACTTTCTGAAATGACCCAGTCTTACCAGTTAAATGAAAGTAACTGAATCAACTTAACAAACAAAAAAGTCCGCAGTGCTCTTAGTATATTTTGCAATTAAACTACATTAACTGAAAGTTTTGATAATATTGACTTAATTTTACAGTAAAAGTCACTGTAGCGTGTGCATCCGTAAGTACATGTTAATACGATGCTTTGTGGTAAATGTAGTTTTTGTGTGAAGCTCTTACCTGACACGCTTCCGTGTGAAGTTTATGAATTAACCTTTCGTTATCTGAAAGCTTATCTGTGCCTGAAGCTGTTTGATTTGACTCCGATTTATTTAGTGAACAATCCTTACACGTGAATATATCCTTCACTTGACATGTTTGAAGTTTAAAACCTGTTGGTTTTAACATTCTACTTGAGCTTAGCCGCAGCATTTCTCATGCTAAAGTTTAGACAGCCGCTGTCGTGTCGTTCCCTACAGGCGTCGGACTGGGGTTCTACTCACACGCATAACGTTCAACCTCATTACCTCCACAATAGAAGTATTCAACGTGCAAGTGTCAACGTGCGATTCCATTGACTTCAACTAATCACTTTAAATGATATGTTTACATCTAAAGCGCGTGTGTTGCTCGCGACCCACACCGAAGCGATTGAAGTTCTTAGCGCCCTCTGTGGTCATACGGTGAATTTCAGCATTTCGTGCAATTGCATTGATTTTGACAGAGAGAGAGAGAGAGAGAGAGGATGGATGGATGGATGGATGGATGGATGGATGGATGAATAGATAGATAGATAGATAGATAGATAGATAGATAGATAGATAGATAGATAGATAGATAGATAGATAGATAGATAGATAGATAGAGCAATGTTCAATCCCACTGTCCACCCGCCTCGATAAAAACAAGCAACACAACAAAAAGATTGTTAGAAGACAGTTTTTCCAAATACGTAATCCATCATACACGGGCAAGAGTTTTAAAAGTGAACAAGTCGACATAATATTTGACATTTGACTTACAAGATGGACACAGTGCTGTTCTCTTTGAAACAACTGTTTGGATGCTCCTTGCATGTTTTGTTGAGAAAAAGGCATGTCTAAAAATAAAGCACGTATTTAAATGGTTGGCTGTGACGCCTCACACGACATGCCTACACATGCAGAGATAAGAGCAAAAATGCTCGGTACGAAGCAATTAAAGGACCACCAACCTCCATGCTGTTTCACACAAAACTTTTTATTCAATCTTTAGCTTTTGTTTAAAGGGCTAGCCACAGCATTATATACGGACTATTAGGCTACATGTAGATCAGTTCAAAAGACAACAAAGATGCGCATGATTGGCTCCAGCTGTGACCAAGAAATGAAAAAGTGGAATTGGAATAAAATGAATGGTATACGCATCATCACAATTCACTTGCATTTGAGCATGGGGTGCCTGTAATGGAGTGAAAGACGATTCTAATAGCCCATAAACTTTCAGGGTCCCTAAAGACCACCATTATAACAACAACAATAACTGCAGGGCCAAACTTCACTTATTTAGGGCCCGAAGTTTCTGATGGCCCTGCTTGGATCATGTAACTTTTGAAGTAAACGAAAAAAGTGTCCCCAAGGCTACATTTATTTAGCATAAAATATTTAGCTGAATTCTTTTTAATTATTTCAAAAAGTGTCTAAACCAGTGGTGCAAAGTACTTGAGTAATCGGAGTTAATTTACTTAAGTATTGTTTGGCCACTTTGAACTTGTACTTAATCAAAAATACTGTTTAAGCAACTTTTACATTTTTGATTGAGTGTACTTACTTTACTTGTTAGATTGTGATTGTACTTTTACTTTTTCAGTCATTTAGCAGACACTTTTATTCAAAGCGACTTCAGGGAAAGCATGATTGTGCGCAAAGTCTTCTTCTTTTTCATATCGCCATCTGCAGGGTGCTGAAGGTACATGCTTTTTATGAGCTACATCTTGTGTCAAACTCAAGGCCCGTGAGCCAGATGTGGCCCGCCATGTCATTTTATGAGGCTTAAACGAGAGCTTAAAGATTTTGAGAGTCTAAAAATAAATACCAAAATAGACATTGAGAGCGTGCATTGACCAAAAACTCTATTTCCCACAATGCCTTACGACTACGATAGCCAAGTGTTTTCACAGTTTAATGTTATTGTTCTTTATACACTTGGACAGTTTGATCCTTCATTAATGGAGTTATGTGTGTTTTCATAAGCAGACAAATTTGAAAAGGATTTATGTTAGAGCAACAAACAAACATAGATTTTCTATGCAACTGCAATTGTAACTTGAACAAGTTATAATAAACAATGAATTATTTAACATTAAGGAGTAGTTACATTTATTTTGCATTATATTTAGATACATTTATAAGTAACAAGGTCGGCTTTTTGAGGACAGGCATTATGCTGATGTGGCCCTCTGTGAAACGGAGTTTGACACCCCTGACTCTACATCATGTGGACGTTAATTAGTAGTCAATGTATCTATTTTTGGTTGCACTTTTTTGCCCTTTAGAATTTGAGTAAGACTGACATTTTGTTCTTTTTTTCTATTTTGTTCTGCTATTTTGAAACATTTCTGAGCCCAAGTTTTTTATGGCATAGTTTACGACTTTTATTTACTGTCGTATTTACTTTACGACATTTATCTGATTTATTTATTGCATGTATATACTTTTCTTTTCTTACCATTGGCACTCGATGCATGTATGGCAAATTTCATTATCACAACTTGCACACATGACAATAAAACGCTTTGACTTGACATTTACTCAAGTCTTCTTAGAATTTGTGACTTTTTATTACAGTCATTTTAATTTTTATTTATAGTAATTTTAATTTTTAAACATTTTTTTCAGGTACTCTTTACACCTCTGCACTAGACAAGAGTGGATCATAGTCATGATGGGGTTCAGTGTCCCGCATGTTGACACACGCGCGCACGCGCACGACCCAGGTGCTTCCTGGTGCTGTACCACGGGATCATTTCAACCACAGGAACTGAAACAACCAGTAGCGTGTCCCGGAAGCTTCGCGCCCCAAGACAAGCAGTAATGCGGGATTTTTCCGGACTGTCCATCAGGTTGTCGTGAAACGTGGAGGTTGGAGCGCGCGAGCGTTTTCCTTTCCCGCCGCTGGCGCGAGCAGCTTCTGACGCGATGCTGTAGTCATGGACAGCAGGATAAAGTAAGGCTACGCTTGATCACTACACACACGCGTTTGCGTTGCCATGGTACATTCGAGCAGGTATGAACGTAACAAGCGGCTTTAGATGAAGACCAAAGCGTTGTGCATGTGTTAGTTAGCCCAAGTGGCTAACATCAAAGGCACGACAGGTTCAGCGGACCGGTTAGCCGTTTACTTGATGCTAACTAGCTTAGCCGCATTCCTCTGCATTTATATGAAACGGACAGCGACGCTCATTTAATTGAGGTGAAAACAGGCGCTCGAATAATCTCTTAAAATACCTCAGGTATGTCTTCACATCATTGTAGATGACAAACAAACGCCGTGTTACGAATTAACGGAAGCTAAACGAGCACACACGAAACACCAGCAGAATGACAGTCTACCACCGTTCGTTATATTGATAATGTTATTACAATAAATAAAAAATGTGATTTTATTTTTTGTAGTTCAAGATAGACCATGCTTCCAACGGGATTGTGATGTTTTTATGTTCAGGCAGCTGCTCAAGGTTTTAAGGTTTTGGAGTGAGACTCGTGTGTTTATAGTGTCTTCTGCCTTTCAGTGAGAATCCTGCGAGAACATTTGATCTGGTGCTTCAGGTTGCTTGTCCATCAGATGAAAATGAAGGTGAGCTTTCCCCCTCCTTTTGGTCTATTTTTTAAACGTGGTCTGCCAGTTTTATATGCAAATGTACACAAACCTCCACATGTCACCTTCACAACATCACTACCTTGGGTACCATTTATGATTTTGACAAATATTTGTCATGTAGTCTATAGAGTCTAGTATATTAGTGTCTGTATTTTCTGTACCAAATATTTATTAGGAAATTCAACTTATGAGCTTTTGTATTGACATTTGTGGTTTGGCTGAAAGCTTTTTTTGATTACTTGACTTCATGCTGTAGAATAGGGTAAATCTTCCTTAATATCAAGAAGAATGGCCGTAAAACCCTTTTCCGCCTTTAACTTCTTTAGTTTTGATTTGTAAAAACTCCATAAACTGCTAGTCTAGCACGATCAACTCTTCAACATGATAACGGTAGTTGTGCGTCGAATGAGTAAATGGTGTTTTGCACGTCTAGGGGATTCACAGGAAGGAAATTATCACTGAAGTTTCAGGGTGGTCATTTTAGCAGAGTTGGGCTCGTGTGTGTTTTAAAATGCTGTTAAAATGTGTTTCTGCTTCAATGCAAAGTTTAGTTCAGCTTCTGCTCACATGAGATGATCGGTACAGGCTTGAGTAGAAACTTTTGATGCAGCTTTTATAAGGCTGAGAACAACCGTCTTTAATACAGAAAAAAAGAGGCTTCCTCATTTATATTCCGTTTATTGTGAGGGGGAAGTCCTCTTGAGATATGTTGTTTGTTTAATTTTGTCTTGGTGTTAAAGAACTTCAGAGAAGGTTCTTCAGCTGTTGGTCTGACTGGAAAAGAATTTATTTTTGGACCAATCAGCAGTTAAAATAAGCTAAGGCTAGCTAATATTTCACTTCCCGCACTATCATATGACGTTGTTGGTTTCGTTTGCCATGTCTTCAAGCTTCGCTGCTTCATTCAAGAGATTGGACTAAAACTGGATTTCATTATGGACAGGAAATTATCCCAAGTTATCAAAAATTGTCAGTTGCCTACGGTGTCAGTGTGAAGGAGCCAGTTAGTCAATCAGCAGCTTGTGACTTGTTTCTACCAAGTTCTTGAGTTTCACAATGTTGCTTTTTATTTTCAAACACTGTATGCACAAATGTTTTCTAAAGACCCCTTTGAGAATTTGGTTGCAAATAATGCCTGAAACAAAAGTTGTGGTGTTGTGGAGTTGTGGTATCATGAATCATTTCCTGGGACACGTAGATTCTTATCAGAAGTTCAGTTTCTGAACTCGCTTCGATGTTAATTTGATATTTGATCCTCTCAAATGAGCTTTCTCTGAAAGTTCTAACTTGTTCTTGTTCGACCCCATGATGGATTGTGATCCCTATAGCATGTAGCCATATTTTTTTGGCTTTTTAAGAGAACTACATTTAATAAAGAGGAAAAGAAAGTCCTCTTAATAAATAAACTACAGTTAATAAAAATAAATCAATGTTTTAAAAATTTGACTAAAATGCACACTAAAAGAGTTTCAATTATTAATTGCTATTGACAACATTTCCGTCAGTTTTGCATTCACAGTAGGACAGGATTACCATAACATTAGATCAGCATTGGAACTGTTACTTTATAATGTTAATTAAAAATGTGTTGAATAATTTTAAATTTGCAGTCAGTTTTGTCTCAAAAAAGTTGGATGGCGGGATCAAAAGGCTAAAAAGGCTTTCAACTCAGTTGCGGAACATCTAATCAAACATCGGACAACTAATACATTTTATATTTTATACATTTTATAATACAGTTTTATAATATGAAGTATGTTTTTGTCAGATAATTTGTTTAGCATTTAAAACATGTTTTTAACATTTAATAATAATAATAATAATAATAATAATAGTAGCAACAACAAAATATTGATATTATATTATTTTAAATAGAATCATAAATAATATGTTATTAATTAGCAAATGGGACAAAAACATTAGTATTACAATTTTTGTTATTACATTGTAATGACGTTATTAAACTATAAGTTAGCAATAATTGAAAGTTTATTTCTTTTATTCATATGAAGAATAGAAACGTCGCTAATCGGCAAACCCATATCTAAGAGTTCAATGTTAAAACTTGCATTATTGTCAAAATTGTAATTGTTTTTAATGAAACCATTGTGATGATAGTGTTGTTTCCCCAGCACGAATCTCAGGTTGACAGTGCCAGAGACTGTAGAGTAGGTGACTTATTTAAGATAACATTAGACGGATACATTGCCAGATTGGATTAAGCATGACTGCCACACTTGTGCTTGGCACCACTGTGCTGCATTGATGTTCCTCGTGCCCTGTGCCAAAGGCAGCAGATGATGCTGACTGTGCCAAGGCAGTAGGTGGAGACAGATGCTACCTGTCTGTCTTCCTCTTTTCATCCAGATTGCACACAATAATAAAGCAGTAAAAATAATGGTCGCAAAGTTTACAACAGCACTTCCACTGCAATTAGCAATCGATTTTTCCAGCAATGACCAGCAGCTTTATCTCTGTTGTTCACAGGGTTCTTAAAGTGAGACGAGTTTGTCAGTATGGCCACCAGGGACCATGTCAAATTTGTGCTCTGCATTTTAATCATCTAGTGAAGTTACACACATAGTGACACACAAATCTGGAGCAGTGGGCAGCCTTAAGCTCACTAGAGCCTTAAGCTTTAAGCTCACTAGCAAAATCACTAGAGTAGGACCCAGGTTTTAGTGGCAGGCCGAACATTTTCCGAATGACAAAGGAGTGTTGAATAAAATGTGTCCATGAATTATGACAAGTGGTATATAGTATTTTATTACGTTGCTTTTTAGACTGAGTTTTCTTTTTAATATTTATGCAGTTAACCAATCACATTTCAGTCATCATTTGTTGGCAGGCTAGTCTGACACCTTCAGGTTGGGTTTTGCTGGCGTAGTTGTTTTCCTCAATGACGAAATGAATCCCATTCCCAAGCATAATATTGTACGCTTATTTAAACGAAAATTCTACTTGATCGATCCAAAGAAAACGAGAGAGAACAAGATGAAGCCAGAGTTGCTTGTTGTGATACAAAAAGTTATTATCACTACAAAGTAATTACTCAGTGACTTTATAAATGTGCTTAATTCATGACTATTGGCAGAAACAAAAACCCAAAATGTATTGATAAAAAAAAAAACCTTGTCATCGTTTCTTATTCTTTGGCACTATTGATAAATATTGAACTGTGAATGTGCTTATGTTTGGCTCTTTGGGAATTTTTTTTTCTTTTTTAAAGAACCGTCCTCAATTAATCAAAAAAAATTAAAGAAAAGAAAATAATTAAAATAAAATATAATCGGCCAATTAATCGAAAAGGAAAAGAAAAACTACTGTAAATAATCGATAGCTGCATCCCTACTGGAAACCTGTCAGGTTAACCTTTATCGTAGTCAATTGGTTTTGCGTGTTTGACTATCTTCAAGTCAAGGGTCTTTTTACGTTTTAGGGGGGTGGGGTGGGGGTGTCATATCGTCGGCCCCTCTTTGGATTCCGGCTTTTCTCCGCTCAATGTAGGTCAGGCTGACCGTCTTTGTCAGAGCTTTGCGGAGCTGCTCGTCATTCCGTGTCATGTGACCCGTTCATGGGGTCTTTGTTGTCACACGGAAGAGTGTTCCCTCACTCCAGTGGTCTTTGTCTTGTAGGACTCAAGGAGCATCAGATTGAATTAGCATGCATTATGCCATTAGATAAGTACACTAGACCCTCTCCTCACACATCCACTTCTTTTCGAAGCAGATCGTTTTTATTTGACAAACCCGTCTGTGTTCCAGCTGTGCGCGACTCTGTTTGAAATGACTTATTAATGGGATTTGCATGTGGAGGGTTACCTTCTTTAGTCTTTTTTTGTGTGGAGCAGCAAAAAAAATGAAATCTTTTTTTGAAAGAGTTTTAGACCCATTTCAGTGCCTTTCTTCGAATTTGTCGCAGCGTAAAACTTAAAGATAAGCAGGTTTAGAACTCGAGACACACAAGGGTGGGAACTAATACGCACCGAGAGCATTTCTGAAGACTCGTCTGAACGATGTGCAGTGGAGGAACGGCTGAAGATCTGTACTGAGGAATTATGTAACAGTCAAGTTAATATTTAATAATTAGTTCAGTTGCTTTCTTCATTTTTTTTCCAGCAGCAACCACCTAAATATACAAACAAAAACACATAAGGAACTTAAGATACCCTGTTTGTGTGATTAAATGGAGAGCACAATTTTGATACTGCCCCTAGTGGCCATATTGGCAAACTCACTCACTTGTACATTTGGAAAAAAAGTACATTTTTTTCAATATTTTCTTATTAAAAGTGTAAAATGAGCATTTCATTTTAACATGGGTATAACTGAAGTTTTTCTGCACTTTATTTTGTCACGTCGTCGTTCCCGAAACCAAAATGTGTCCAACGGAGACAGCGCAGTTTTTTGTAGATGCTGCTCTTGTTGCTGAGTGTCTACGCTCTCCAAGCTCGACATGTCGGCGGAGTAACGTAATGTGACGCAGCAAGATAACGTCACAAGACTCCACGCGCTAAGTAATTGAAATGAGGTATTTATGCGACTATAAGCCTCCTTCTGATTTTTCAGGCACAAAGTAAAAATTCCAAAAAAACAAAAACAAATGTAGTTCTTCACATTTCTGGTTCAGTTTAGTTAATATTCTATTAAAAATACAATTTTTTCCTATTTATTTAACAAACCTAACTTGTGACTCATAATTTTGATATTGTTTTACTTGAATAATAGGTAGCCAAAGTGTGAAAAGGATTGTAGCGAAGGATTATTATACCGTTGAGCGTTTTGATTGTGTCTGTTCCTTGGATTATTTTTTTTACTCGCACGTGTTTTTCATTTTTGACTGTTTCGACTCTTTCTGCGATGACACATTGGACCCATTTGTAGCCGTTGGCGTTGCGCTAAGCTACCCGGATGTGGTTTGTAGTCTCTGTTTGTTGTAATATTAAAGATTGTATGATTATTGATTTTTCCAGTGTTGTTTTGTCTCTGTTAAGTGTCACGGCGTGTAATGTTTCTTTATTTCTGTTATTGAGCCAGTAAAAGCTAATTAATTATCTCCCTAATAAAAGACGACGTGTTTCCTGACTAGAAATACGGAAACTTATTTGAAATCGACAATTATAAACACCCTGCAAGTTTTTGAGTGTCGAAATTTTGAAAAAGGGGTGCTCATATTCGCATAAATACGTTATTTGATCTGGAAAAATGTGTGTGTTTATAAGTTCTGAATGTAGATTACTTTTCGATGAATTGCCCAGCCTTAGGTTCAGGTTCTCATCAGTGTTTATACGCCATAAGTTGTAATTTGTACCAGTGTGAGTCACACTTTCACTTCTTTCCAGTGGTTATTTGTCACCAGCTTTATCAGATAATTTCTAAAAAAAAATATTTTTAGTTTTCAACTAGTCCATTTTTAGATGAGTGTACATCTTATGTGTGAGGCAGATGGTGCGAGCATATGGTTTGCAACTTGTGATTACCTGCTGCAGCCCCTTTCCAGCGTTCCCCTGCACGCACCCAAACTGGAGTCGCGGCTGCCCCCCTTTAAGAGGTAAAGACGTTTTAATGTCCATGAGATGTAGCTTAGCTTGAGATAAGGCAGTTTGATGACTGATGTGATTAGCGAGCTTGGCAGAACCTGCAGAACCCCCCCCCCCCTCTATCTCTAATGTCGGCGCCGCGCATATAAATTACCCTGGAGTCAAGAGTTAAGGTGTGATTTGCGAGCCAGATTGTTTGAACGTTGTTTGTTCTCTTTGTGGCACTATGGCGTCTCTTTTCCCGCTGTAGGAACCCGACCGAATGCGATGCGGAAAACAACACGCCAAGACAGCCGATAAACATTCCCGCGATTGGACATGTATTGTGACAGACTGTGCTAAAATGCAGTGATATGCCGGGATTGTCACATAGCCGACGTCCATATGCTGCTCCACTCAATCATGAAGCTGTGAAATTGGGTTGCACCCCAAGCTTGAAGCCCTAGCTTCGGGATTTTTTTTTTCTCTTCTTCCCGTTTTTCTCCTCCGCTGTTTTGTAGCTGTTTTCTGAAAGATGTAAGTGTGTGTAAAATATGCAAATGAGCTGACAGGCTTTTGACAAATTGTCTCACATTGCAGTAAAAACAGAATAATCATCTTTTGATGTTGGCGCGATGGCCTATTCTCAAGACCTGCGCGTAGCCTATATGGCTGTTGGTGTTGTTTTGTGGTTGGCTTTATGCAGATTTTTGTGTTTTTAAACGCGTTGCAGAAGTATTGCATATGTTCATAGTCGTGTCGTTTGGTTTTTAGCTCTTTTGGAGCATTTGTACTGGTTTTGGTTTTGTATAGGAATTCGTAATTGCCGATCTTCTATGACCGAATGAAATTGTGAAATCGCATTTTTCTCAAATTCTTCTTTTGGGCCACAATTTTTTTTTAACATTGTTTTAAAAAAACAAAATAAAAAAACTATTCTTTAATCGATCTGACATAAAAATCCAAATATATGCAAGTATATTAATAATATAAATTAATAATAAAAAAGGCTCATTTACATTGCACATAGGTACTATTTTCTATAGGGTCTGACGTTATAGGGTTTATATCTCAAATAATGATCCCAGAAGATGTCTTTACTACTCAATGTTTGAACAGCGTTGTGTATCCGTGACCGTGACCAAGAAGGTCCATGAAGATCTTTCTCTCTGGTAGTAAATGACTGGCTTGGTTAGTTAAAGTAGCATGTCATCGCAGGGTAGTTTATCCTTCTTTGAGGCTCAAGCAACTTAAAGTAGCATGAAATGTAATGCTATTTGTTGGACGTAAAACAGAGTGAGGGTGAAAAAACATTTTAAAGTGACTGAGTGTTTTCTTCTTTTGAAGCTTGAAAGATGCATGCTAATCTGCTTACCCTTTTAATCGTGAGATCTGGGGCCAGAGCTGCTCAAAGCTAGAATAAAGTTACTGATCCAGAAGTAAGTTGATGACCACAGTTATTCCTCGCTTTTGGCTAACAAACACTGCCCTCCCTCCTCTCACCACTCCCCTTCATTCTAGAGGAGAAGAAAAAAGCTCCTTGTACCAACAATGGCATTTTTTTTTTCCGGCCATATGTTCCGTTGACATCTTCATCAGGTTCACAGCGGGTTACCTTAGTTAACGTTCAGTCCACTGCTTGATGGGATTTTCTCCCGATTTCTTGAGTAGCCAGCTCAAAGTCTAGACGAGCCCCCAAAGACAACCAGGACCCTTCCAGCATTCCAGGGACAATGCCATTATTGTGAAAGTGGAGGAGCTGGAGCTTCCTCTAACGGGGCTGCCTCTTTACACCAACCTGTTCAGGACAAAGACAATGGCTTTATTCTGGGGCATGGAGTGGGATAATCCAGACTGCTACACACTGTGAAATAAATCTTTTATGGACAAATGGTGAAAAAGAAACGGAAGAAGAAAAGCTTTTGCCAAGGAGGTTGCAATATTTCAGTAAGTTCAGTATTGTAACCTCTGGCCAAGAAGACAGCGAGAGGAGAGAGTTGGATGGAGGATGCAAAAAGGAAAATTGCACTACTACTATTATATATAGAATAAACGCAACAAAACATTTCTCTGAAAGTTTGCTTCCGTTTGTCATCACGAGTGTCGGCACTAATCGATTGAGTTTCTGCATTGTGCGTGTGTTCTAATATAGAACATTGCTCTGGATTAATTGTGGATAAATTGAAATTGTGAAATTATACACACTCACCCGGAGCAGTGGCAGCTTGTGTGGCTCGTTGGGGTCAGTGTCTTTGTTGTAGAATCATCTGGAGCGGTATTCAAACCTGCAACCTCTTGGGCAGTCCTAATCCCTACCACAGGACCAGTGATGCCTGACCTATGGCCCATGGGCCATAACCGGCCCTTAGTGTTGTCACGATACTGGAAATAGCAATTCAATACGATACTTGAAAAACAAGTCATGTAGATCTTAATCCAAAATATTACAGCAGCAAATCTGTCAAACTAGAGTTAGTAAAAAAGAACCTTTTGGTTAACTTTGGAATCATGGAATTGGTGCTGTTTTAAAGTCTAGTCAAGTCTAGTTTTGCTTCATTTTGTTCCTCGATTTGTCACTTGAGATATATTCAAAACAAGTCTTGGACACAAACCATTAAACACCAATTATTCCATGTTGAAGCTTTCCATCATCAGGTTTTCCAAACCCCCTGTCAGAGTAGGAATTATCTCAACTTGCGTGGTTGCCAATATTATCCGCACCGATTCTACACCCATCCCGTTCACAGATGAAGTAGATCGACAGAGGTGGTAAAAAGTGGTGTCAGTTATGAGCTCTTCCCAACCACTCACCTATTAACCTTCATCCCCCCGGCCTCAGGTCTATCAAAGCTGCGTGTATCGACTTTTAAAGACAGGCATTCCCGGGACGTCAAAACATTGATTTGCGACTGACCTGCGTTGTCTTTGCTTGGGGCGGCACGTGTTGCCACGCAGCGGCGGTCCTGTCGAAGGTTAGCCGTGCACGAAGTCCAAGGGGAATTTGTGGAAGGCCTCCCAAGCCTGCCATCATCCATGGCCAGCTTCACAATGGGTGCGAAAGCTAAAAAAAGAAGAGTGGCTCCCTCTTCTCAAAGGTGATTTCAATTCAATTCTCACCCATTATCCAGAGTTCGCTCAACAGTCAAATGACTTCCCGTCTCGGATATGGGTGGCCAAGGATGTTTTTGCTTCTATTAGTGTCTTCTGTTGGGATTCAGAGCCTTTCTAAGTTGTTCCTTTTAGTCGCGATATGAAACCGTGAAGACCCCCGTTTTAAGAAGAACTGCCTTTGTCTTGGCATGCCATTGGATTGTATGTCTCAATGGAAGTCTTTCATTAGATACTGACTTTTAGGACTTTATTTTGTAATAATGACCAAAGATTTAGACATTTGCAAGAATCATTAACTTTTTGATTTCTGGGTCACAGAGAGCTGGAGACAATCACAGCAACTCCGTCCCTGGGCCACTCTCTTGATAGCCAACCAATCACAGAGCAGGACACACAGACACACATTCACACTATCACTAACACCTATGAGCAATTTTTTTTTCCAAACTTCAGTTCTACTGAACGCATGTCCTTGGACTGTGGGACGAAACTGGAGATCTGGAGGAAACTAAGGTCTTTTTTTTTTCTTTTATGCGTAGTCAATATAAAATGTACATTGAGATGTGCAGAAAACTTATTTTCAGTCCTTCCCTTCACAAATTTGTAAAGTCTACTGGCGAGAGCATAAAACCCTTTTGTAGAGATCATTCTCTAGACTTGACCTTCAGAGACATCTGAAGGTCATCCAAAATTCAAAGTTGAAGTTGTTTAAAATTAGCTTACAGTAATAATTGGACTAAAACCATAAAATATGTACACGAACATGGAAATAAAAGAGCGGACCGCCCTTCACAAGCCGTAATTGGTCCACAGGTTGGTGATCACTGCTGTGTAGAATCTATTCTTTATAATAGCAAGATTTTTGTAATTGGTTGATCAGTGAAGACTGTTCAAAAACGTATGGGCTTCTCGTAGTTTGTACTATAAAATGACTTGATAAAATGACAAAATGAATATTCAATAAATTGCTGTGATGTTTTGGGCATTAAAGGTGGAAGTCAGTCAGAGTTGAGTATACATTTTACCACTGAGAAATATTCCATATTGTGCTTGGTTTAGATTAGATTTAACTTGGATTTAACTTAAATTTAGCAAGGTATGTGTACAGTGAAATGCATCTAACCAAAAGTGCTATTGAGGTACTTAAAGGAACAAAGCACTTTTGTGGTTCTAAGAATTTTAGATATCAGGAATTTATTTTGAGAATCAGAATTTGTAATCTACAGTTTATAAAAATGAAAAGATATTCTTTGTGAAAGTAATGTGATTGTGTACATAATTTATGTTATACACTTGTTATACACTGTTCTTGCTGTTTAGATTTACAATTACTTGATTTCGAAAAGGAAGTGGGATTGTAATGTTTTCCCACTCTAAAACACGACAGAGTGAATTTTCCAGTTATGTCGAATTGGCACCAGAGTTGTCCTTTTGGCTTGCCATCAGATGATTTCACAAGAACCTCCAAGTTGCATTTTTGTAGTTTTCTGCCAGGGCCAAGAGCAATGATACATTGTTGCGTTTTTCTGGCTCTTTTCGCTCTCATTCGAACCAAACCAAAATTCCGTCATGTGACAACATCAAAGTCACTCATTGGCCAGATGTGTCCTTGTAATATTTTCTAAACTGCTTTTCAACTGATACGAATTGCTGGTAAATTCCAGTGGAAGTAAATATAGCGATAAGACAACATTCCGTTATTTAGTCTGGAGAGACGACTGCGCTGGCTTATTGTGCCTATATTAAACTATAGAACTATCATTTATAGTTTGTATTGATTGCTTGAGACAAACATTTATATACAGTGTACACACATTTATATTTCGAGAGTGTAGCGCTGCTGCAAAAAATGTTTTAATGCTGCACGCGGCGAAGGCGCTTCGCACTTCACTTCAGGAGAAAGTGTGTCACAGAAATCTACCAGCGGTATAGTGATAGACTGTATATTGGAGACACTATGGCAGCTGAATTTAGTCAAAATTCGTTTTTGGATTTGGTACGGTTGAAGTTCGGACCGCGTTCACACCACAAGAGAACCGGATCAGAGTTTGATTGCCGCTTTCACACCTGCCCAAACGAACCGTACACAACAAGGAAACCAACTCTAGTGCGATTCAACCGAACTATAAAAGGCAGGTGTGAAAGCACCTTCAGTTAAAACCCCTAGTCGATGGCCCTTGGATACGGATGTGGACGGAAATTCACACGCTCCACCGAAGTCTCCAACCGACTGTTATACGCAAGGATTTTGCACGCACTGGTGATGGGGACATTTGTAATTCAGCAGCAAAATCTACATCGTCTACGTCTCTTCCCGTTGTGCGTCTGTTTGTCTGTCTGCTTCCGTGTGCCCATTGACTCCGGCGCTGTTCATAAACCTGCTGGGAACAGCGGCCCCAGTGTGTCAAGCCCAGGAGCCGAGGCCTTGGGGAAAGAGAGGGGTGAAGGGGGGATTAAGCAGCCCCAGGTCTGTCACGGTGACATTTCTCTCCCTGGCTCAGCAGCAGGGGTTGGGTTTACCCTCCTAACCTTCAACTTTCAGCCTTAACCCATTAATCCCTTTGTGTCTGCCCGCCCCGCACAAGCACGCTTCCAATATGGCAGCAGGAGTCTGCGTAGGCAAGGAACCGGGGTCCCTTTGACAGCTTTTCACCCACAGACAGGGGCCTTCATCTCTCCACATTCCCCAGTGTAAAAACCTTCCCCCTACCGAAAAATGACAGTTGGTCACCAAATCGGTCATTTTGGCGAACAGTTCCTCATTGATCAACAGATCACGTCGGCCGACTTTAAAGCGCTCGCACATGAAGAAATCCCGACCTCTGTCGAAGTGCGTTTAGCAGATTAATTGCTGAGTGGAATCACAACGTGTTTCGGAATACGCCATTTCCTTTACCCGCTTGTCAATTGTGATTAAATATCATCCAAGGACATCGTTTTTTTTGGGGAGTCAAGACAAAGTGTTTTCGATTCTGCCGTTTGAAACTTACAGAGCATTTTGTGTGTGTGTGTGTGTGTGTGTGTGTGTGTGTGTGCCGCTTCTCTGATTTGACGGCGGATCTGGTTTGTGGAAGGGACAGAGAGGGTGTTAATAATAAAAGAGCTCATCTGAATTTTGGGGGCTTTTCATGTGATCCCCCCCGTAGAGCAAAAATCCCACAGAGACAGAGATTTGCAAGTCCTTTGCCTCGGTGTATGAATAAGCATGTGTCTCAAGGTATTTCTGAATACGTATAGGAAAATAGGAGCCTTGAGGGTGTGTGGCACAGGAGGTGCGAAGCCCCCATTTCTTTTCCCCCTTATCTTTTGTCATCCTGTTTATTAACCCTTTATTTTGCGTTGGATTTTAATCTTGATTTTGAAGTCGTGCTGAGATTTGCTGAACTTGCAGCCATCGGACGGCGGACAGCGCAATATACCGTAAAGCCTTTAAAATTCAACTCTTCCGTCATGGTGGCTTTCTATTAGAGGCGGCCTTCTAATTTTCAACTTTTCCGTCATTATGGCTTCCTATTAAAGGCGGCGTTCTAATTTTCAACCTTTCCGTCATGGTTCATGGTGGCTTTCTATTAGAGGCGACCTTCTATTAGAGGTATTCTGATTCACCTATAGTGACATCTGTCCACTCCATAGTCTCTCCATCTTTCTTTCGCCCCCTCGGTCCCCAATCTCCAACATTTTTTCTTCCCCTTCTTCCTCAGACTACCAGTGGTTCCCATCCTCTCACCCATAAAATCAGCATAAAATTGACCTGACTCTGCCAGATCAGATGGAGGAATTGGGCTTCAGATCCCTGGGGAGAAGGAAATTCAGTCTTTGTAAAAATATTACAGGACAAGGTCCGTGAAATCTCACAATGGGATTATGTAATGCACCTTTGCCAGTCTTTCACGTTCCCCCCCGTTGGTCTTTGGCGAACTCCGGTCGGCACCGTTGGAGAATATGTTGAGCTAATTGCGCTGACGTGGCAGTGGATGGACTGACTGGAAGAGAAAATGGTGTTGTTGAAAAGTTGTTGAAGCGATCAGTCGACTTCTATAGTTTCACGTGGAATGCTTTTTCCGCTCGCCATCACCAGAAGACTGGATTTGGTCAAAATGTGGAAGAAATAGTTTCTGTTTGAATATAACGGGAAGTTGTCTTGTGGAATATGCTAACGAAAACTTTGCTTTACATCGACTTTGTTGGGACTGTTTGTGGTGGTAATTTAAAAGGAGAAATAAAGCAAACTTTGCTAAATGCTTGGAGAACTTGTGCTCTTTTATTTTTTATATAAACAATGTGCCTGATTAATACGGTAATTGGTTTTTTAGTAGTAGTTTTTTTTGTCTGTGTATATGCTTTTGTTTTGTTCCAACTGACAAATTCCAGAAAATGAGAAAAGTATCACTGAAAATATTAATAATATTGTAGTAATAATAGTAATAATAATAATAATAATAATAATAATAATAATAGATTGTTTTAACTTGATATTGTTGACTTGACATAGAAAATGATATATTCCAAGAATTTTGATTATATTATAAGATGAGCACGACCCGTTTTCTCAAAACGCACCACCCTCTCACTTCCTGTTCAACAATACACACACACACACACACACACACACACACACACACACACACAGTATATGGCCAATGGTCAACTATGATTGGCCAAATATGTTGGTAACCAACGTTTAAATAATTTTCGCTCAATGATGCCGCTCTCCAGATTTGCTTGCTGCATCAATTCGTTCCAGAATAAGGAATTGCTGAATTATTTAGAAATCTTTTGGAAATGCTGAAATGGTTTATGGATTACAGATTTTACCCTATTAAATCATTTATAACATGTTTTGGAGTTTGTTGCTATCTTGCCTTGAGCTTGACCGCTATGCTTGGCTATTGTGTTCTATTTAAAAAAAATTTTTAGAAATAAATGTGTGTATATATATATATATATACTATATAAATGTTTTTTTTTTTACATTTGAAACAAAGCACATGGGATTTACAATTTCATATGAAGAGAACATTTACATAAGAAAACCCCTCAATAAAATATGAATCCTCTTTAAACGTGGTTTAATTTCCTCACACTGGGTTTCGCTTTAAATCCCCTACAAAATAAATGAAAATGAATGCAGCTTCACACATCTGCCGTTTTCGCAGGTAGCTGAATATCGTCTGTGTTCCTAAAGGCCTCCGTCTAACCGGATGACATTTGCATATGCAGAACGCTCCATGCTTACTCTCGCCGCTGCCGTGTGCCGACACATAGGAAAACCCCCCCTTGCCCCCACCCCCTTCATTAATATGTATGTGTTCTGAACGGTGCGTGGTTGCTGATTAATGCTGTCTGTCAATTTCTTACAGATCCGACAGTGCTGTGGAAGTTCCCTCAGGACTTTAGAGACCAGGTTGGAGACAGAGGAACTTTTTCTCCCCCTTTGCCCCCCCCCCCATCAGCATCACCATTTTTGACCCCTCCTGCACCCCAAGGCCTTTTTCTTCTTCTTTCCTTTCCCATCTTTTCCCTCTCTATACTTTGCTGTCATTTGGTGAGCAGGTAATGGAAAGTGGTGAGCATATCTTCCCGGAGTCTTAGTTAAGGATGTAGCTTGTCTATTCATCTTCAACCGTCTTTGAAAAGATGTTTCTACAGATTTTTTTTTTGTAACAAAATATAGTACAATTTCAGTAGGAAAAGTACATGTAACATTTTTTTTTTTATTTGTTTAGTTGCTTAGATCAGCCAGGAAAAATACATCTGGTTTGAATTCAGAGTACAGCGTGGTGGTTTTCACACTTTTCTTAGCGCGTTTTGTCATCGAAGGTCTCTGCAAACTTGTCTCGCACAAAGCAAATTGGACTGTTTATGAACTAATAATAGAGAAAGACGGAAACGAAAGAAGGAAAAAAAGAAACAAAGAAATAACAAGAAAATGAAGAAGGAATGACGAATCAGTGGGTTGGTTGTACAATGAATGGGTGGATGGATAAAACGCGATAACATTCGTCCCATAGATGAGACTGTTTACAGAAAGGAGGGAAAGAAATAAAGGAGGAAAATAAACAATACTGAACGACATTAAAGAAAATAGGCTAGAAAGGAAGGATGGTGGGATGAATGAATGGATGGATAAAACCTTTATTCATTCCACAGATGAGACAATTTACAGAAAGGAAGGAAAGAAATAAGGATGGAAAGATAAAGCAAATGGGTAAGGAAGGAATTGTGTTAGGATGAATGGGTAGATAAAATCTTCATTCGTCCAACAGATGAGACATTTTACAGAAAGGAGGGAAAGAAAGAAACAAGTAAGAAAGGTAAGATGTAGAAATGGGGATGGAAGGATGGATAAAACCTTTTTTTACCCAAAGAAGGAAGAAAAGCAAGAACGGAGGAATGAAACATATAAGGAAGGAAAAATTAAGAAAATGTGTAAAGAAGAAATAAAGGTTGGTAGGATGGATGGATAAAACCTTTATTTGTCTCACAGAAGAGACAGTTTACAGAAAAAAAGATGGACCGACGCAACAGAATGAATAAAAGAAAAAGATGGAAATGAAACTCAAAAAAAAATTTTTTTTTTCTCTTGTTTTGGAATATGCAATTACAAATCTTTTCCTATCATACTGACCGACACATCTCGAGTCCGATCTCCGCTGTTGTTTTAGTTTTTTAGTAGCAGAATCGTTTCTAGTTTAAGATGTGTACAGATGGATCAGCCTTTTCCACATTGACATAAAGCCTTCATTGAGTCGCCTCATTACCAGGATTAGGCTCTTTTTGCGTCTTTGTACGGCTGCTCCCTTTCTAGTCGCTGAAATCCCTTTTTTCCCCCAAGTTAGCCAGCATATGGCAGAAGCAGCTACGATCTCTACAGGCCTCCTTTGTTTGTCCTCTTATTGTTGCGCTGCGTAATGACAGTTGTAGGCCGGAGATCGGGTGGAGGGGTTAGTCCACCTCAGGGGACTTGGGGAGATCTACAGAAGGGAGAGGGAAGAGACGGAGACGGACAGGACTGTGGATTATGGAAATATGAATTGATTTTTATCCTCCAGTCTTCCACGATCCGCTCTGGCTGAATAGGGCCTCTAAATGAGGGCTGAACAGACTGGAGGCTGGCACAGAGGGTGGCAAAGGATGAAGTTTCCTCCACCCCAGAGACCTGCCGTGGTCACCTACAGCTGCCATGTGGAGCTGCGAGAATGCTCCATATATCTGGATTTATGTGAGCGCTCTTGAATCTCCACCCGGGTCGAGATGGAGGCATTGGGCAGATGCCGTTTTATATGTCTCATTTTAAGAAAGAAATGAAGTTAGGGTTGCAATCTATATATGATAAATATATATTAATAGTTAATTAATGAACTGAATAATTAAACAAATAAATTTGGTTTTCCTTGGGTTGAGAAGAATGCAAAATCATTGTTATATATTTTTTATCTTTTTTATCTTCAAAACGTAATTTATCTTCAAAAACCGTACATTTTCTAAGGTATATTCTTTATTTCCATAACTCAAAAGAAACATTTTATGTTTTTTCAATGATTTTCAAATCTTTGAAATCACAAATGTGCTAACAAACATCCTCAATTTTGTTTTTCGTCTATTCAAAATGTTGCATTTGTTTCTAAGAAGCTTACATTTTTTCAACATGCAGCCTCCATTTTTTCAAAGGCCATTATTAGTCAACTTAAAGCGAAGCTTTTATCTTCAAAAGCTTGCTAATGTGCAGCCTCATTTTATTAATTTTTCGTCCATCCCAAATGTAACTTCTACCTTTCATAACTCTAAAAGTACGTCCCCAATAGCTGCGTTTTCCCCGTTCCAGCTGAATCTCCGAAGGGAATAGCGCTATTCTAACATTACATTCCAAGCCACCAACAGAGTTTATTTGACCTGATGGATGTTGAAAACTTTCCCAGCAGCCTCCAGGTGTCACTCGGCCTTCCATCACCTCAGTTAGGTCGCCAGCCGGCTCGCTGAGGGAAGATGCGCCTCATATAACAGAGTGCGAAACTGTGTCCCCAGAGTCTTGTGGGGCAAATATTTGTCTAGCTTTGACACAGTGTACAATCATATGCCCCGAACTTGACACTTCATGATTGGTAGCCCCCCCCCCCTCCCTGTTCACCCCCCTTTCTACAGGACACGCACCATCACCCCGGAGGGAAGGCTACCCACTGGAGCGTCATCACATGGTACAGCTAAACCCATCTTCTCAACATATCAACATGGAAGCCATGTGAGAGATGAGTGTTGACGGAGGAGGCCATTTCTGGAGAACATGGATGATAATTACAATTCCAGTGTTCCAAGTGTTCCGCTATCATTGTTGGAACTCTGTAGTTCCAGTAATTAGTGATCCATCTTAATTTTTGTGACACGTTTGGGTGACTTTTTGCCCTCAAATAGAGTGACTTTTTGCTTTCAAAGAGAAATATTTTTGGTTCTTTATGGAGTGAATCTTTGACAGCGGAGGGAGTGACTCTTTGACACCAAAGTTATTTTTGGTTTAATCTAATGTAATGGAATTGAATTAGATTGAACATGTGAATTCCAGGAATTCTGTAATATGTTTTAAGAAAGCAGTTCAGAAACCATTTTTTCTCAAGTCCTGTTGAAAAGTGGAACCGGATGACTCGTCATTTCCTTCTTCTCTTTGTAGCCACAGTTTCATTTCACCTTGTGAAGCGAAAATAAGAACTTCCGATTTTGCAGCATTAAATCAAGAGTTTAAAGATTTTAGATAGAACACTACGTTTATTACCCCCCCCCCCACACACACACACCGGCTTTTGTCAGTTTGTGCTTTTTTTTTTTTTTAAACATTTTAACATTAAGGGTGGCTTGTTTCCGTGCCTCTTTAAAATTCACTCACTCACATAAAATGATTTAAATGCAAAACTTCTCACCATGTTGTTATTGACGAGCCGAAGATACGTTTTTGTGAAGTGTGAAAAATGTGCTGCACATCACACCAAAATGTGCACAACAAGCAAACATGAAAGTGGCTTAACACAGTTTTATAGTACTGCACCATTGTATCAACTTTGTTGTATTTATTGGACTACAAGGCACATTTACAAACCAAATAAATATGACTTTGTGCCTTATATTTGTGCACCCACATTAATGTTTTTTATTGACGCAGAGCTGGACTACTTGTCATTTTTGAGGTAGAGCTGGATTTGGGAATACTATAGGTAAAAGTGTAGGATGTCCTGGTTTGGAAGCTTCTAGAGAGAAAGAAATGGACAGTTTGAGGGGGTGGTTGTTGGATTTCAGAGACTTCTCTTGCTTGATGTTCCTTCTAGCCACTGGTGAGAGAGCGAGAGAGAAGCTGCGAGAACAAGTGAGTGAGCGAGCGAGCAATTGCATGGTCCGAAGGGAGTTGACAGCTTAAACGCAGAAAATCCCCCAGGCCTCTTGGCACTCAATTAATGATGTTTCTGGCTCTGTGGTTCTTGGGCATATGTAGCCGAGTCTCAGTTTGACCCTGTAGAGTATTCTTGAGGAACACCACCAGTCGCCTACCGTGTTAATGTATTCGCTGCAAGAGAATTTTGTAGAACGAGATCATCGGCTTTTCGTTTGGAAATGAATCTAAAGTGTAGTTCAGAACATTTGTTGTTTACCAGAAATATCATGAACGTTGGTTAATCTCTTGTTAGTGACATTTGGATGGGAAGAATTTGGATTTCTACATAGACTCAAAATGCAATTTAGTAGAAAAAATCCATTGTGATGTTTATTTAGTTTTAGCTCATATTGGTAGCAGTCAACTAGAGGGAATTGTTAGTGAAATTAAAGCATGATAAGTAAATTTTTGGTTGAACACTGTAGAAGAAAACATACATACACGTACATTCATCATGATCTGGGATGTGTTTTGGAATATTAACAAACAATAATTTGAGGTATTGTTTTATAATACCGGTTTGCTGGTGTGAAATCTAAGATTGTCAGTACCTTAGACATTAGTCCAAAGGTTTAAGATCCATAAGAGACAATCTTCTTCATCAGGCTAATTCTGTGCAAACACAATAGATGTAAATTTGTTCTACTAGATGGGTGGCAGAAAAAACAATGAGAAAGAAGAATACAAGCTTAGAAGACCAAGCCTGGTCTTCATCAATAGAATGGTTTAAAGACCATTGTTAGTCCCATTGTATGGGTCCATCAGGGCATTAGAAAAGTGATAGAATATGGTTTAAGCTACTAAAACAAAAGCTCTGAACTGTATTAAACAACTGGTTGTTAGTGTTAGTCGTGTTTATAAGTCTTCACTTAAAGAAGACTTAAGGATAATCACGTACAATTATTCCTGGCCAAAAGTCTGGGATAGTATTGAACATCATATTATAATTTATTAATGCTAGAATGTTTGAATATACTGACTTAATGGTCAGATCCGTCATCCACAACAGAACACAATCTTTGGATAAAAGCGTCTTCTGACTGTAAAATACATCTAAAAGAAAAGTTCTTCCCTTGTAGTTTTTTAAGCTAACCGTTTTATTAAATGCAGTAATACACATTGATCTGTGAATTGTCGAAATTATAGATAATTCGATTTTTATTTTAAGCAACTTATTGGTTTCGCTCTTCATAATGTGGATTCATGACTTAATATGGTGTAAAAGTTCAGTCAAGAAACTTCAATTTTAAGACAAGATGCTCTGAAATTCACACCATTGTCTTGAACCGTTTAAAATATTTTGTGAAGACATATATGGAGAAGCGTGTAGGGATGGATCTTGTGGTTTAGGAGAACCTGACCTTCAGGGAGCTGGGGAACCTTTCACTGGCATCTCTGCTGTCAACACGGTCACTCTGCCAGTCTCTGTCTGTCTTCTCTCTCTCACACACACACACACACACACACAGTCACAGACGTCTTCCCTGCTGGCGACAGTTCCATAGCGCCACAGACCTGCTGGCTGGCAGGATTTTTAAAGAGCATGGAGATTTACAGACAGAAGCCCTTGGGGAGAAATCCCACCAGTTTGGATAGGGAAACGAGGAGTTTACTTATCTAGCTCATGGTTCCTGTCGTTCTCTCACTTTATCCGTTCCTCATCCTTCTGTGTTATGAATGCAAGCCTGTCTCCAGATTCTTCTTTTTTTTTTTTCTACCTTTCTTTTGCTGGAAATGTCTTTCTGCTTCCTACCTGCTTCATCCCAGTATCGGGAGAAGGAAGAAATACATGCCATTTACTCATACGGAGATTTGTTTGGTCTCCATGTTTCTTTCTTCTTGCTCGCTGGGTTTATAAATGATACAGTTTCAATCCAAAATTGTTCTAGCGTGACGTGTTATTTTTCTAACAATGTGAAAAGGTCAAAGTGTGGAAATATGCAATATTGTCATTTTTTTAATGCATTTAATTATGAAAAACACCAACACTGCATTGCACAAGTCTTTTGATGTGATGAAGATGACAAATACATTTTTTTATAGCATAATGTTAATTTTATGGAATGTTTTTTTTTATGTTTTTTTTTTTTTCATAATTACATTTTTTGTTAAAGAGAAAGAGTTTCTCATCGTGTGAGAATTTGATCACCCGTTAATGTAAAAAATGTTGAAATTTGTTTATGTTGAAATTTTAAAATATTCAAATATTAATCAAATTGTAAGTAATTGAATACTGAATTACACGCACAGACATAATGTATATTTTCGATTTTTTTAATACCATTTTCTAACTGTACAAATCCAATAAAATCCCCCAAATATTAATTCAATTTATCGTCGGTCCACATGAATCCGAATAATTCGTTTTTAGAACTCGTCCATGAGTTGAACTGCTTTTAAAATCGAATCTTCACGTTATCGCAAAGCGAAGAAAAGCGGCGTATCCGTTATCCGCTGATGCCGGTGTCTGGTCTCCCATCCAGGCTGAGTGAAGCTCCCTTCCTCTGCGGGGAGTAAGGCAGGAGGTGCTAGTGCGGTAATAAATGCTGTGGTAAAGAGAGAGAGAGAGAGAGACGGTGATAGAGGGGAAGCTGTGATTGTGGGCTTCCGCAGTGGGACCAGGGGGAAATGGAGACTGCTGTCTCATTGAGTGATATCCCTGTCTCAACAGTAAATAAATAATGCAGCCTGCAGAGTTCACCCTGCCTCCTCCAGTGAGTTGTAAATGCATTAGCTGTTTTATATTCTTTTGTCTTGGGAAAATGGTTGGAAGGGAGGCAGAGAAATAATAAAGAAAAGAGGCAGTACAACCAAACAACAGCAACAGTACCAGCTCACGTTCCACCTCTTCACATGATCTGAATCTCCTCCCTAAGCACAGATCACAGTCCCTGCTCTCCTGGATGAGTGATGAATGAAGAAGTCCATGACATTATCAAGCATTTAGCTATGTTTTAATGATTGTGTAACCTTAACGAGAATTCATTTTGTGCGCCTGTGTTAGTATTTAGGCAATTAAATTGGTGGTCCCCAACCTGTGGCCCGTGGGCCACATCCGGCTCTGAGAGTGCTAAATGTGGTCTTGTTTTATTTCTGGAATCACAGACCGAAAGGTTTTTAGGCCGTTTTGAAGAAGCAGTGTTGACTGTACGCTGTTATTAGAACCACCTTCATTCTTGATTGACCTTCAGGGACATTTTAAGGTCGTCTCTGGTTGTCTCATTTTAAGGTCATTTTAGATTTACAGACAATCTTCAAATGTTTCGAAACTCTGAAAAATAAAGCATCGAATGAGTCTGCCAATGAATGATTTTTTTTTCCCCGTTTCACGTTTCGTTTCCTCATGTTTCGTCAACTAGACAAATACATTCCCTCAAGTTTTGTATTTGCTGTGGCTCACCAAACTCCAGTTGTGTGGTCCATATCAAGAAGGTTTGAAGACCACTGACCTTCATTCTCCCCTTTTTTGTCGTTTTTAAGTCTACAAACAAGTTTTCCAACGTTCGTCTACCTTTTTTGCCTCGTCAAAGATCGTGCTAAAAAAGCTACGGTCAACTCAAGCTTCCCATCAATGGCATCTAGCTTCCCAACAACCTTGATGTCCCCATTGCCTTGGTCAGCTGTCAACACAACCGCCTTTTCATCCTCTTCCTGGTTGTGGAGCGTATTCTGATTGGCAGAGAGTTGATTGGCTGAGGTTAGGTCAGTGTGGAGCCCACGACCACTTCTGCATCCGCCAAGGAGACTCTTTTATTCGCCCGGCGGCGCTTTGCATACGCTTCTGCTGGAGTGTGCCACAACTTGGCACAAACAGTCGGGGGAAGCGCCTATAGGAGGTAATGATAGTAGCAGTCACATACGGCGCCATCAGGTCTACGCGTGACAGCTTTACTGCCGTACAGTCATCCGCCGCGCCGCGACACGGCGAGGACGTTTCTGCCGCTGCCAACGTTCCTCTCTCGCCTGCCAGAGCTTTCAATCTCTCCGCCGCTCTCGCTATCACATAACTAACTCGCGCTTGCAGTCTCCCCGCGTCAGCATCCACGCCTCCCACCGAGATGCAACAGCAAGTCATCATCCATACAGCAACGCCACGGACGCAAATAAACACGTGCCTGCCAACCAAAGCACCGATGGATATCAGTTGATTAGTTTGATTTAAGCGCCATAAAAGGGGAAAAATAGCAGCTTGTTGGATGTTGAGGAGGGAAGGGCAATGCCGACCTGGCCAGACGTGACTTGCCCATATGGTGCGGAGACTGGTATGGAAATCCATATGCTTCTGGAGCGAGGACTTTCCCTCTGGGGCTCGGTGGGAAGGTAAAACCCCGAAGGCTCCAGAAGCCCCCCACCACTTCTCCTCTGAACCCCTTGTACCTCTCAGCCATTGTACTAACAACCTGCTTTCACCTTGGTCCTCCTCCCCACGCCAGCTCCGGCGATACGCTAAATGAGCTAATGGACGCTAATTATTTTAGCCTGGAATAATCCTGCGCTTCACGTCAGCTGGTTTGCTCCGCTTTGCGCTCTCATTGGTCAGCCACTCGTTCCATCTATTGGGCTAGGAAAAGTAGAGCGTCCGTCGGCATGAAAATATTAGTGTTTTGATAAGGTAGTGATTCAGATTAGGAGTTTTTTGCAGAAAAGCACCTTAATATAAAGTGTATTTTGCGCTTTTTCTGTCGGAGAGTTGAACGACTATTATTTTAATGGTGTTAATTTTGTGTAATTAGCATATTAATATTGACTGTATATGTAGGTTTACAAATCTATGATTTACAGTAGTTTTATGCATATTTATATTTCTGTTTTTACAATTTAGACCGGCAGTCATCATAATAAATATAATCATTAAATAGTCGTGAATAAATATGTGTGTGTACATCAATAAACACGTCATGCACATTATAAAAACGTGTTTATAAATATAGGCGTGTATATGTTTGTGTGTGTGTGTGGGTGCATACACACACACACACACACACGCACACACACACATTGACAAATGACTAATATTATGATTAACAAGATTTTTGTTCACTTTTTTCTCTCTTTGGTTTTCAGGAGGTCCTTCAAACCATTCCAAGGTTCTGCTTCCCATTCGATGTGGAGAGGTATGACAACCCTTAATCATTTTAAAATGTCATTACTGTAACGGCGACTCCGACAGCCGCTTCTTCTCAGTAGAGCCAGGCGAGAGTGACACTTTCAGCTGTGTGGCGGACTCCGTTTCAGCTAAAGCTTTTTTGCTGCCATCTAGTGGAAAGCATTAGTGTGGCCCGACTGAAAATGTTGCAAATGAATCTATTACAATTCCTACTAATAAGGTGTTGGTCATAGATGTCATAGTTTAACGAGAATACAGATGTTGAACATTTTATTTTATTTTTTGTTCCCAAGGCATTACTCATTGTTTAATAAAAGTTCAGAATTTTTATTTTTTATATTTTGTTTTATGTGTTTTCAATGCCTTTTAATGTTGAATAATGTGTGAGAATTGATATTTTTAAAAATCTGATGGATTTAAATCCCGTCTCTCTGGCAGGGTCTCGCACACTCAGGTGGGCCAGAACTTCACCTTCGTGCTCACAGACATCGAGAGCAAGCAGAGGTTTGGCTTTTGTCGACTGACTTCTGGCTGCAGGGTCTGCATCTGTTTACTCAGGTATTTCATTTATTTATTCAGAAAAATATGGATCATGATCGTGTGTTTAATGTCTGGCAAAAGTCGCTAACGTCATAAAGATAATTAAGACATTTCGTGTTTTAAAGTTCATTCACATGTTTTTAAGTAAATGGGGGGGTGTATCATATGAATAAATAACGAGAAGACAATTTCTGTTTTCAATCACAACAGGAAGACAAATGTTCTTAGCGTGATCACTCGCAACCTTTCCTCTGAGGATAGAGAAAGCTGCAGATTTGAGAGTTTGCGGAACATAAACGATAAAGCGCCGTATATAAATAATACAAATGCATTTACTAAACCAGAGCAGCTCAACTGGGACACATCCCATTTCATGCCTGCCGTCTACATGCCATTGATGGACAATTGGAGGTTTATCGTTGTCATGATGAGCCGCGGTGGAGATCTCTGCTACTCCCACCCCAGCCTGCGTGGTCTTTGTTTTTTGTTTTTTTTTTTTCTTTTCTGCCTCTTCTCCCCTCGTTATTCAGGCGCAGAGACGGTTCACCAATAATTATGCATGAAGTCCTGCTGCCAATTAGCAAGAGTCTCCTCTGTCCCTTTCACTGAGTTTTACATGCTAATTCATTTGACATATGATGTATAAAATTCATTATGCATTCTGAGTAGTTTGCATGACTTCCTTCATTCACAACCAGAAATGGATTCCAGAAATGGAGGTTTTTTTGTTTTACAGTTTATTCTACTTAATAATGCCTTACGCTGGGAAATGACAATTGTAAAAAAAAATAGCTCTAAGAGGAAAAATATAAATAAGGATATGAAGGGGGTGGAAAAGTGGAATAAAGCCCACATTTTAGGGGTTTAAAAATGATGTAGAAAATGTTCTTTTTTAATGCTCATTTTTATTTTAGATTTTATTAACAAAATTTGCATCTGTATCCATAGTAAATATGTATTTTTGTGTGTTTATTCAGTTTACACACACACACACACACACACACACACACACACACACACACACACACACACAAACACACACATACACGTACATGTAAATAAGTATATATTTGATACAATCAATAATTTAAAAGTACTAAAAATTAGAATTTTTGGCATATAGGTATAAAAAAAATGTTAGTGTGTGTGTATGTGTGTGTGTGTTTACATACTAAAATGTGCAATTTTTAGAGTGTATATTTGTGTGTGTGTGTGTGTATGTGCGCGTGCAGGAATACATATGTTTATGTGTCTGTCTGTGTTAAAAGCATTGAGTAACATTCGAATACAATTTTCAAGGTAACAGATACTACTTAATACTATTCAAAATCATAAAAATAATCTTTATTAGTGACTTCAGAGTGCCATTGCACATGCAGCGACTTCACACACATTTGCATTCAGACTCTCTTCCTGGGGCTTAAAGAAAAGTAATTAAAGCGGTTTGTGTTGGGTTGATTGTCGAAGTGCCGGGACCATAAAATTGTCACCTAAGCTTACACGAGGAAGCGGTCTAATGAGAGGGACAGTTTTATGTGGCCGGGCCTTTGTAGCCGGGCTACCTCTGGGCCAAACCACTTCAAAAACTGTTCCGTTTCCACCCCACTGACCCCTCGGACGCCGCCATGACACCACGCAGCCTTCGGACATCTGCGGATCAGATTCTCTCCTCCACCTTTTATTTGGTTGCTGGGACTCGAGCTGCTTTCTGTTGGTTTCCCCGTAGTGATATTTCTTTACTTTCGCTGGCCATAAAGGGTCCGTGAAATCGTATCGCTTCCTCGGGCCCAACACAAGGTGCGAGCCGGCTTCCTTTATAGCTCTTAAATAAATACTGTATAAGGGATTTAGAAGGCAAGGTGATTTAAGAGGCTGGGAAAAAGGACTATATTATATATTAATACTAAATTATATTCTGTCTATATACTTATCTATCGGTCTTCTCTGTGTCTGTCTGTCTACCTATCAATCTTCACACTATCAATTCACACTAATCTATGCACGTCATCTTCCTCCGAAGCAATCTTGAGTCTCGAAAGGTGACTTAAAATAATATAAATGAATTATTATTATTTTTATAAATTGGTTAAAGAAGTGTGTCTTTAAATGTATTTTCACAACAGTCTGTGATTTATTGTTATTTTAATTACACAATTTGGTCAGTCTGCTTGTTTATTTTTTTCAAAGTGCTTTATAAATGGTTGACTTGACTTGTCTTGTTATTACACTAACAAGATTGTATTACTGCAATAATACTTTTTTTTTAAATAACTTTTAAAATATTTCATAATGGAGTGTAAATGGAACGAAGTTAGCTTTTTAACTGAATAAATACGTGTAATATGTTAATGATTGGAATATAATGATCATTAACGTATTAATGAGGAAAATGTCATATTAGCTTATTATAATTCAAATTCGAGCTTATAACTTTAAAACTAATTCTGTTCAAAATACTGCACACAAAGTGTAGCTTATTTAAAACCAAGCGAGTAATTCCCTCCCTATATGTTCTATCATGACCTGCACGTTCTCGCGCATCGTCCACTGGTCAGTTTTTTGATATCATTCAATATCTCAGATGTTTCAGGCCGTGGAACCAAGGAGCTGGTGTTTGTTAGGGTATGTCAGTAAGCCACAGATAAGTTGGTTTACTCTCGGAATACACACAGCGCTGGAGAAGCTAAAAGGGCCGTGGAGATTAGCCGGTCTCAGCACAGTTCAACATGATGAATGCTCCTCTATCAGAGGATTTGCCCAATACAAACAGTCAAGAGACTGAGGTTTTCCGCTTTCCTCCACCCGTACTTATAAAAGCACAAATTGCACAATTTTACAACGAATTAAAAAATTACCTCCAATTTTTTTTCCCCCAGAAAAAAAGTCTTAATATTGATCGATTTGACAAACTCTCATTGCTCTATTTAAACCTCCTATTATGTCCAGGTCACAATGACCCGTGTTAATTGTTTAAAAAAAAATAATAAATACTTAAGTATTCTTTCACTTGAAACGTCTCCTGCTTGTCTTTGTAATCTACATATAAACAAAATGTTTCAATTGACCTATTTGTAACTCCCGCTACATGTTTTTGTTACAATGATAATGTTTGGATCAATTTGACCCTTCAGACAATGTGGAAGCTAAAAAAATTGAACAAAAATGTGTTTCTTTGCAACTATTAGACAATACACTACTGTCTCACACTCACACACTCTCTCACACACATCTGACACACACACACACACACATAGTATCTTTGTAATGTAAACATGTAGCGGTGTGTCACATATAAGTGAACTGAATCATTATATTTTTTTTATGACGATTATACCAAATAAGACAAGCAGGAGAAGTTTCAAAGTGAAAAAATTATTTTAAGTATTTAAAAAATAATTTTAAAACTTTGAAAACGGGTCAATTTGACCCGAACGTAATGGGAAGGTTAAGAGTATTAAGAGTGTTTGGACTCTCCAAGGCCTGGTGTTCCTCCCTGACAGCTTCTGTGTAAAGCCCCTGTTTATGTGAGAAAAGCAAGGACTGGCATCCAGGAGCTACTTTTGGAAGAACGGGAGCGTGAGAAAAGAGTAATTGATTTTTTTTTTTTTTTTGTCGTAAAGGTGTCGGTCGATACCGCCGTGTCAACCAACCTAAATGCAATGTAAGCATTTTTAAGTCGCGCTTGAATCCAGGTCAGAGATCATTTTTTTTCTTGTCTGTCTGCAATTTGCATAGACAAATTTAATTTAGATAGTGTGACCTGGTTTGGGAATATTGTCTTCTACGTCAAAATATTGGCATGTTAAGAGATGATTGTTTTAGGTTAATGGTCATTCAGACTTTGAACTCTCACGCTTGGGTGAACGTTCCTGGGAACGGCGGGCCAGTGACCGCCCCCCCTCCCAGCCCCCTATTCCACGGATTCGGCAATATGAAAATTTGCATTAGCTACACTTAGTTGTGTTTTTAGCTGTGTGTTAATTCCGGTCTACTGGAGCGCTCACTGACCCATGGCCAACCAAAAAAAAAGAAGGGAGTACGATCTTTACTCAAGAGATGGCGTTTCTCCGCAACGGATGACACGGATCCTCCTTTTTTTGTCGAGCCGTTAATTTAAGAAACGCGCTTTTCGCCACAACTTTACAGATTAATCAAGCGCGTGAAAATCAAAGCAGTGTTTTTTTGAAGAGAACAGCTGATGTAATCGCGCGCCTCAAAGTGTGAGTTTTCAGACCAAGGATAGACGCATGTTGTAATCGCGCCTGCAAACCAGGAAAGAGCCGCTAGCAGGCCGCTTGCTTTTCACCGGATTGCATAACAAAACAAATGGCGCTCGCGCAACCTTCAAGACTGGCCGCGTTCCATCTTTACATGGCCTGTGCCAAGATTCGCTCGCGCTGTAAAGTACGCCATGTTGCTAATAGTCGCTTTAGCGCTGGGTGATTAGCTAATTCGCATTGATAAGGTGTTTTGATTTCTTGTTCTTCTGCGAGGAAACCCACTGATGTATTTTTATTAGTGGCGTAGCGTACAGCAATAACGTTGAAGTGGTGCATCTGGGCCCAGCATGATGGTCTTTTTGTCCCAACAATGACGAGTGGTTAGAATACAAGTATAAAGAGTGAGAGTTTTACTTTCTGCAATTGCAAAGTCGACATGCAGGAAATCTCTGTTTAATACGTTAGCTGCCATGGTTTCATGTAAATGGATGTGCTAGTTAATTACCGTAGTAATTCTCTGCTCCTTTTATCTTTTTGCAGCTATCTGCCATGGTTCGAGATCTACTATAAGCTACTTAATACACTTTCAGACTACTTGTCTAAGCACCAGGTAAGATCCGTGAACACTAACTTGATTCAGCGTCTGCTATAGTCTTTCATTTTTTTTTTATATTATTTTTTTTTTAAATAAATGTACGTAGACAGAACAAAACATGGAAGGACAAACAACTTTAATTTTTAATTATAACTTTTTTTTAATTCATTAATTTTCCCATGCATGTGTTGCTCAGATTCATTATCCATTGAGTGACTTATTGGTTAAAGAATTTAAAAGTACGCACAAGAATCAAAACGTTTGAGTACAAATAAATAATGTAAAATTTTGATTTGTAATTCTTTGTTATTTCTAAAAGTATAATGCATAGTATAAAAAATAATTGTGATTTCAAGTTTTAGTTATTTAAAGTGTAGTTAAATATTTATCAATTCGATTTTTTTTCTACCACAAAAGATGAATACCCCCCCCCCTGACATATAATTTACCATTTAAAGAAGTATTTTTCTGAAAGCTAACAAGTGTTCTAATGTCGTCTAATGAACCAGATCTGAAGTTTCGAAGCTTTAAATCGAAGTGAAAAGCACATAAGCGATCCACCTCACTGAAACGGTTTCTCGGCTGTGCTGTTGACATTTAACAGAGCGAGCGTTGTACAGGAAGTCGGTTCTTGTGATGTACGGGAAAACAAATTGTCAGGAAATGCACTGTGCCAAATTCTGCTCCTTCTCCCCATTTTTGAAAGTTTGAGATCTAAAAGAGAGATACAGGAGCGTTTTCTGAGCGTTATAGGGGCTGAACGTGTTTAACTAGTATGAAAAGTGCGTTAAGCCATTTTGTGTTTGAACAAAAAGTGGAGTTAATCTGTCAGTCTGTTTCCTATTTGAGTTTATGAATGAGAAGGCCAAAACAAATGGCCTGTAAATGCTTTTCAAATACAGTTTCAAATAATAAAATAAATAAAAAATAGTTCCACATGCTATAGCTTTCTAAAAGTTATGGTTTGGTGAATTTATTAAATTAGGGAAATGTTGTGAATTTTGTTGCCACATTTTTGCAATTTTGCATTAAACAGAATAGAATAGTATAAAATTAAATACAATTTGCATTTAATTTAGATTTAAATTTTTCTGTCAAAAGTTTGGAAAAACAATAATATAAACGAATAGTTGGACTCAGGAACGGTTTTAATAAAGATTTGTAATCTTGGAAAAAGTTAATGATTTGATTTGAGTTTTACATGCATTTTCTGTTCCTTATTAAAGCCTTGGGGAAAAATACAGACAAAATATACAAGTCTTTATACAAAATATAAGATATTATATAAACTAAGCGCATTCAATAGTGTTTAGCACTGTGTACTGTGTATGTATATATACAACTGTGTACACATACACATCTTAATGGGTCTATAACGTATTCAAATTAAAAATTTTCAAATTTGGATTTACGATAATAATTTACTCGAATTAGATGTATTAATTATTGTTAGTTCTTTGTCCAATTCTTATACTACTACCATCTAGTTCACACTTGATTTGAGCGAAAGGAGCAGCAGCGAGCGTTCACATGTGCAGAATAGCAGTTTGCGCTTCGACTTCCGCCGTCCTGATCCACGTGAGGTGCCGCGCACTGACGAAGGAGGACAAGAGTGATGAAGGTTTATGTCGAGGGTAAATGAAACGTTTCCCCAGGCTTCTTTACTGACCATGCGTATGAGCATCTCGTACCCCCCCCCCCCTCGACACACATCCATACATGACGTTCTCATCACTGCCGTCTGAATATGCACATAACTATTAGATGTCAGAGCGCCGCGCCATCGCTAATCTACACCAAGTTTGAGCGGGTAAATTGCCCTCTTGTCATAAAAGCTTGTAAAAGCTCAGCGATCTAATCTGGAGGCCTGTTTTGTGGCGACGGATTTCTCGAACGGCTTCTTAAAGCCGTCCGCTCCGAGCAAAGACTTTTGGTTAATTACGAACAGCCAATGTTTCGCCATAAATCACCGGTGGAATAATAAGGGGCCGCCGCAGCCGAGCTTATCGTCTCTTAACCTCAGGATTGCTCGTTAAATGTCTGTCAGTTGAGTCTATTTTTTTTATTTTTTTTTTGCAAAATTTTTTTTTTGGTTGCGGGTATACATTTTTTTGCTGAGTCGCTTTTGTCCCACCGTTTTATTCTTCTTATCTGTGGTTTCTTCGCAGGAAGATGACTTGAACGACATGTTGGGAACTCTGCACAATTACCCTCTGCCAAAGCCCAACACAGCCATAAATCTGAGCGTGGTATGTAGCGGGTTGTTTTAACGGCATCAGTACCGGGTTTCATACCAAGTAGCTTGACGGTGCTAACGCTAATGGCCGCTTTTATGACTCAAACTTGCCCATCAGCGGTTCTACTTTTGAAACACAGCTTTGCATAAGTAGAATTGTCGAGTAGTGCAGTGATCTTGAAAGCCGTAGAATGATTTTTATTTATAAAAAGGGCATTTTGATTATAATCTAACAGATAATAAGACTAACAGATTACAGTATGAATCTAGTGGAAGGGAGAAGGTCATGAGAAGGAAGGAATGAGAAAAGGATGGAGAGAAGACTGGAATTTGGAGCTTCTTCTCCGTCACACGGGATTTGATTTCCTGATTTGCCCAATAACCGCTTTATTCTCTGTGCTAGAAATACCTGGGCTCTTCTTATCGTCTAGTTTTCTTATTTATGGGTTATTATTTCTGGAAGACAATCAAAGATGATAAATGATTCATGGTCCATCCTTTTTCCAAATTCAAAGGTGTCTTTTGAACGATCAGAGGTTATTTGTAGGAAATCTGTTTGATGATGCTTGTTCACACACATTCTGTAATCTAAATATGGATCAACATAATTTGGATGAGGATAAATGTGGATTTTGTGGTGCACATTGCACATCACTTTCTTAATATCTATATCTGTAATTTTATTTTTCTTAACTAAATTACAACAGCTGAACATTTTCATTTACTGGCAGAGTACAACATTCTGGCATATTTTTACATTACTAGTTTCTGTGTGTTAAGTAGTGTATTTTTTTATTATGGCCAATAGGGACAGTATCAAAATTGTATCATTTAATCTTCCATTGAAGTTACACACACACACGGAAACTGAATTTTAGAACTTTTTTTAGTTTAGAATTGAGGATTAGAACCTTCAACATCTGGGTGAAGAATTTTAAATTAGATTTAAAATGGCAATTTTTATCAAACACATTTAATGGCAGCCACATTTAGATCTGAATTTCAGTTTGCAATTAAACGGCACAATTAAAAATAAAAAAAAAACAACAGGAAAATAACACATTTATGAAAATGGGATGCTTCTGCTACTTTACATTTTCAAGGCCTTGTAGAAAACCAAAGTCTATGTCATCTATAAGTCCTTGAGTTTTCTTGTACTACCGTTTCAATTTTCTATCCATTACTCTCAAGTTTTTAGCTCTTTTCCAAAACTCTTGCATTACGATAATCAAATCAAAAAGTGATCCAAATAATCAAATCCAAACGTCATCACCACCAACTCTACCGACGGAACCACAAAAACCAAATATGGGCTATATAGCATAGAGATTATTTATAATAATAATAACATGTTAAATAATTACTGGTTCGCTTACAATCCAGCCACTTCTGTGAAACGATTATCGGAATGAGAAGTTTAGCGTGGACAGTGTGTGGGCAGTGATGCGGAGATCCGCTGTCTTGTTTGTGTCGGGGATTCTGCTCGCTCTGCAGGGAGCAGCGGGCGGAGTGCGGTGATAACAAGCGCTCTGATAATGTGTGATTTTTATAAACAGAGCTGCAAAGTGTTGGTCACTGCCAGCTGGAACCGCAGTCCACGACACGGAGGGCAATCGACTCGCGGTATGAGAAAATAAACACATGTCAGCGCGCCGAGACGTGAGCGGATTTCGCTGCATTGATAATTTCCAACTGTTTATGTTCCGTAGATTATGGCAAACATACTTTCGATTGGGGTTGCACGATTAGGGGAAAATGTTGAGATGCGATTGTTCTGCTAAAAAGCTTCAAATTTCTGGTTTAACCCTCTTATTATGTTCGTTTCAGAGGAGCATCAAGGTTCGCGAGTCAATTTGACCCGGGGTCTGTTATTATACACACACACATACACACACACACACACAGTTTAGGCAAACTTTTTGGTTTCTGACTTATTTGCATGTGTTGCGGTGAGATATAATATCTCATTGTTGCAAAGAAGCAAACAGTATTTGATCTTTCTGACTCTTTTTAGCGTCCACTTTGTCTGAAGGGTCAAATTGACCTGAACATTAACATTTGTAACAAAAGCATGTTGTGACTGAACCGTTTTTTGTTTATATGTAGATTAACAACATAAGACAAGCAAGAGAAGTCAAGTGTAAAAAATACATTTTTAAACTTTTGAACACTGGTCAATTTGACCCGAACAGTATCTTTGTAACATAAACATGTAGTGTGGTGTTACACATATGTGAACTGAATCATTATATTTTTATACGACAATTTCACCAAATAAGCCAAGCAGGAGACGTTTAAAAACTAGTCAAGCTGACCCGATCATAATAGGAGGGTTAATGGTCTTCTAGCGGAATCGAAGCTTAAAATCAGGAAGTTTTTTTGCTAAATGAAGTGGCAACATTTGTTTTACACTACTAGATTATAATTTAGCTAAATGACTTGGACTTGACCAGTCAGCAAGCCGTTAGTCAACAATGACTAGGAAACAAAAACATTTCCTGCATTCTAGCTTTACAAAGTCAATTTTTTTGGGCTCTATTAAATTCCAAAAACTGAATGGACTCTTCTTATTGTTCCTGATGATTCATTCTGATTGGTTAAGGAAGGTTTTTAACATCAATAACAGTAGGAAAAGCACCAGATTAAAAAATAATAATAAATTAATTTAAAAAAAAGTTTTTTGTTTATTTGATTAAATTGACAATGTTCTCTGAGACTCATTTCGTAACTCAAAACTTTCGTTAGCCAAGATGTTCTTAAGTACAAAACCACTGTACCGTAAAGTATACATCTTGCCACAGATGACAGATGCTGACGGCTTTAAACTATTCATCTTATCACTAATCTAGTCTCACGATATACAGTTAAGTCACTTTTCAATACATTTTCTTACCATAAAATAAATAACCATTTTTAATATTGCAGCAAAATTGTGATTATATACGCCACTTATTACTAAATACTTTCTAGCCATTTCTCTACGCCGATCACTAAGCTGTTTTCACACTTTTTTTTGGAGAGCATTGCCCAAAAAGCGCATAATTATGGTCCAATTCCAAGGCAAATCATTCAAAGCATCTTCTGAGTTTATCCGAAAGCTTGTTTGTGGAACATATGTAAAGGCAAAGAAAGTTGAAACTAGGTGTTAAGCAACAGATGGCGACTCTTTACCCGCGACAAATCGCACCGCAGCCTTGGAAAAGAGCGGAGTGCACCACAAAGGCACACAAAAGTGTAGGCAGCATGGGATCTTTGCTTCGCAGCCGCTTTGATCCACACATTAAACTTGCTCGCCTGTTCAAACGTATGCCTGGCAGACCCCTCTGATACCGTCAGAACAGAGCAGTTGGCTTTTGTATTTTAATAAAGACTTTCTCTCCGTTGCGGGCAGCCTCCTCCGGTAGTGTCCACAGGGGATCAGTGTTTGTTGACTTCATGTGTCCATATTTGTTTTTCTGTCTGTGTGATGTTAACAAGCTCAGACACAGTTCAGGCCGATCCTAGTAAATAAAGGAGAAGAACGGTGGACATTTCTGCAGCCGATCTGATGTTGTTGTTTTTCTCTCGTGTTTCTTTTCGTTCTAGCATTCGCACTTCATAGCGCCCGACATCTACGGACTCCCCACCATACCTGAAAGTGTAAGTAATTAGAAGGACGTCACGAGATAAGGCACAATGACACAGTTACACTTGAATGAATGAGTTCTTGTTTTTTAACGGCATGGAAATTAGATTGAATGAAATTATTACTGTACTGTAAATAGAATTTGAAAATAAACTTTTGTATTGTATTTTTCGGACTGTGCACATACAATCCTGAACAATGTTTCAAAATTGACTGCGCCGTTGTAATAAACACATAATAAGCTTTTTATGTGAAAACAATTGTTGTTTATACATATTTTTGTGTATAAAACATCATTAAAGTGAAATGTTTATAACAATTTCACTATAATGATGTTTAACTGTGTTTTATAATTCAAGTGCATCTTATAGTCCGAAAAGTATGAAAAATGCAGTACAAAATGCATTTTTTAACTTGCGTACTAAGCTACTTAAATTGATTAAATGCTGAAAAAAACATAATTTGTATAATAAACACAATTAAAAAAAAAGTTTTTATTGGTAATATGTTGCATTATGAAATTGCATTGATTAAATGTAGCATTTGTTTCTGCAAAAAACATTCTCCATGGTTTATTTGCATCTATTTTCGGAGGAAAATTGACTAAACAAAAAAGTCTGCTTTATATGTGAAAATATTCAGAAATAACAGTGTCTTTTATAATCCATGTGCACCTTATAGTCAGAAAATTACAATATACAAAATGCAGTGTTAATGTTGCGTAGTAAGCTAATGAAATTGATTCAATAATAAAAATAGCATATAGTTTGTATAATAAACACAATTAAAAAAAAACAGTTTTTATTGGTAATACGTTGCATTATGGAATTGTATTGACTGTAAATAGTAAATGTAGCATTTGCTTCCACATAACAACAATCTCAACAGTTTATTTGGATCTACTTTCAGAGGAATTTAACGGAGTACTTTGTGGCGGTGGATGTGAACAACATGTTGCACCTCTATGCCAGCATGCTACACGAGAGGCGCATCATCATTACCTCCAGCAAGCTCAGCACCGTGAGTTCCTGCTGCCATCCTCACACCCCAAACAACTTTTTGTTGTTACTAAATCTATTAATGTAGATGAGTTTTTCTAGAATAAGTTTCAGAGTAAGCTGAAGGTCTCCTGGTCTCATTTTATTGCCATATATAAAGTGATTTTTTTTTACTTATTCATATATAATATTACTATACATTGGTGCCCTGATTTATGAAATTAATCCGTTCTGAGAGCCGTTTTGTCTGGTGAAAATTTCGTTTTTTTTTTATTTCGGTGAGAATGTTGTTTTTTTTTATAAATTATAAAATATTGGTAATAAATGTAATAAGAACACGTTACATAGCAGTTGCAGGTGTAAGGTGCAGTATAAATAATGATATATGGACAATCTCACATGAATGGTCTCCTACATCTTGAAACGGTGTTGTGCAAATCCATGAGATTTCTGTAAACTAGCGCTAAATAATATATAGCGAAAATAATTCAGAACTCGAGATGACATTTTCGCTGCGACGCATTTTGTTACTCAGGATTTCTAGGACATTTGTAAGTCGGGGTACCACTGTAATTTACATTTAGCAGACATTTTAGTGCTTTTTTACATTTTAATGTTTAGACGTTTTATTATGCACATTTTCAATTGAATTTTGAAACTTTTATTTGAACTTTTTTTAGTGAGTGCCATACGTCAACACATCGATATCTGGCTTTGGTATTTGTATTATATTTTGATATGTATTATTTATTTATAATTTATAATTTATTTATTTTATTATATTTTATCCTAGAGTGTACATTTTTTATATGTTAGTGATACAATGGTAATTCCAACTCACAACGTTTAGTTTCGCAAACTCTTGCCGCTGGAAATCCTTGAGCAACTATATTTATCGTTTTAACATACGGGTGATTTTATCCAAAGAGTTATTTCATTTCATTTTCTCAGTAGTCTGTCTGGTTTTATTTATCGCTTTTTGGATTCCAAACTTTTTTTTCTCCCCCCGAATTTTCTCTACCCGTCTTGCTTTTCTGACAAGGGAGTGTTGTGCTTATCGCACAGGGTCAAACGACGGGCCAAACTTTCACGACAAAAGTGGAGAAAGAGGCAAGTGATGTCATACCCTCTGTATCTTTTAAATCCCACCTCTCCTTCACCCACCCCCTACTGGTACAAATCTGAAGGGAGAGCGGATGCTTGTCAGCAAGGCTGCTCGCTCGGACCCTCGGGTTGTGGAGGGTGTTGGAATGACCCAATCTTCGGAGTGTTTTACTCCTTTACGGTTGCCGCCTTCATTCCGTGTGTTCACTGACATCAAGGGGTCAGAATGTGTAAATCATTAGTCTCCTGGGTTTTAAGGTTATTAAAACGCTCAAGTTATTATTTTTTTCCCAATCTTTTCTTGATTTAGTGTTTTAAAGAATGGGCAAACAACCTTGATCTTGTGAAACTAACGTGGGAAAATTGTAGCTTTGAAGATGAAGGTGCTTCCATTCACCTTCTGAGAGGCCTCATCAGATCCTCAAATCACTTATTTATCGATTTACACTTCTCAGATTTTAATCCAAAAATACGTCCAGATTTGTGTCGATAATATTAGTCACATTTGCATTATTTTGATATTTACATCAATTCATGAATGTAACATTTCATTTCGATTTTATTAAATAATAATAATAAATAATTAAATTAATAGGTAAATAATTTAAAATGGTATTGTTATTTTTATTTTCTCATTATAAATAACTTTCAATTTTCCAGTCTTGCTTTTTTCCCCTGGACCTTTCTGGAAAAGCATCATGAAAAAGCTTCATTTCATACTTTGTGTGCAAACTTTGGCATTTGTGTCTAATAACAATCATCATTTGTGTCTAATAATAATAATAATAATAATACAAAAAATAAATATTAATATTAATAGTAGGCTTGATTGTGTTCCTGAATGCTCTTGCTTCTTTCCCTGGAAGTTTCTGGAAAAGCTTGTGAATTTGTTTTGTGTGCTTGATTTCATACTTCATAATTGAACCTGCGACCTAGTGTTGCAAACATTGCTCTCTTCACAGCAGGAAGCATCTTGTGTGCAAACTTTGCCATTTGTGTCTTATAATAATCATCATTTGTGTCTGATAATAATAATAATAATAATACAAATAAATAAATACATAATAATAACAGTAGTAAGCTTGATTGTTTTCCTGAATGCTCTTGCTTCTTTCACTGGATGTATTTGGAAACTCGTCATTCATTTTTTGTTTTCCGTCATCATATTCTTCTTAATTGAACCACTGACCGAGTGTTGCAAACATTACACCCTTCCCACCGATCCTCCGAAATTCCCTACCCAGTCCAAGATCCCTAATCCAGATCTTCTTCATGATGCCCTCGGCTGTTAAACTAAAAGAGAAATAAAACGAGTGCAAAACTTTCGCCCTGGTCACCTGATACGGCAAGGGTGTGGTCAGCGATTCAGAAAGCGACGGACTGTATTATTCATGTGGCCAGTGAGGCCCCCAGCGAACCTGCTGTGTCAGTCTAGCAGAACATGGCGGCACACTAGACTGTATCGGAAAGCAAAGGAATAAATCATCATCTAACAACAACGCATCAGTTGACTTATTGCTGTTTGGCGACTAGAGGTAAGGTGTACCACTGTTTGAAAACCATGTCGCCGGCCCCGGGAACCAGCCGCCCATGCAGTCTTGTCATGTGCCAGTATAATTGTGCTACATCAGGATCCCTCTAACTAGTCAACTGGGAGAGCCTGGCGCGTTTCATGGGCGAGACCCTCGCCGCCGGCCCCGAGTCTTGACAGCCGCTCTCTCATCACGCTGTCAGTGGTATGCTAACAAGACTTTATCCCATCTTGCTGCTGCGGTGCTAGCCACGGAGGAGCTTTTTGACCTCCTTCAAACGCCATCAGCATCTTACTTTCCAAGCTCTTGCCACACCCACATAGGCTTTACCTCCACTTCCTGTGCGCAATTCGCATCGTCAATCGCCCGGTGTCTTACCTCCACATATTCTCTCTTATTCTCTAAATGCCACCTTTTGTTAGTGGTCTTGTTAGTGGCGTCTTACTTTCCAACCCCAGGATCTTGACACGCCCATAAAGATTTTCCCATAATGATTTATAATTGACGTTTTACCTCCACTTCCTGGGTGCGATTAGCGTCGCCAATCGCCCAATGCCCTACCTCCACCATTTCTCTCTTATTCCTTTAATGGCACCTTCTTGTTAGTGGTACACCCGTGCCAGCGCCATGCAGGAAGCCAATCGTTGTCAACAGTAGAATAAGCCAATCAGCATCTTACTTCCCAACCCCAGGATCTTGCCACGCCCATAAAGATTTACCTCCACTTCCTGGGTGCGATTAGCGTCACCAATCGGTCGGCGCTCTTCCTCCACCTTTTCTCTTATTCTTTTAATGCCACCTTCTTGTTAGTGGTACACCCATGCCAGCACCTTGCAGAAAGCCGATCGTTGTCAGCAGTTGGATAGAGTCTTGGCAATTGGGGAAACCAGCCAATCAGCATCTTACTTTCCAACTCCAAGACATCTTGCCACACCAATAATGAACATTTTACCTCCACTTCCTGGGTGTGATTAGCGTCGCCATGTGCCCTATCTCGACCTTTTTTTTCTTATTTTTTTAATGCCACCTTCTTGTTAGTGGTACACCCATGCCAGTGCCTTGCAGAAAGCCGAGCGTTGTCAGCAGTTAGATAGAGAGTCTTGGTAATTGGGGAAACAAGCCAATCAGCATCTTACTTTCCAACTCCAAGATCTTGCCACACCCGTAATGGACGTTTTACCTCCACTTCCTGGGTGCGATTAGCGTCCCCAATCGGCCGGCGCTCTACCTCCACCTTTTCGCTCTTATTCTTTTAATGCCACCTTCTTGTTAGCGGTACACCCGTGCCAGCGCCTTGCAGGAAGCGGTTCGTTGTCAACAGTAGGATAGAGAGAGGCTGGGTAATTGGGAAACAAGGCAAGGGCCAGGAGAAGGAAGTCTCGCTAGTAGCAGAAGTCAGCGCCGACTGCAGCACTGTCACCCTTGTCAGAGGGAATCGCACCTCTAGTCTCCAGTCTGCCCCAATCACAGTTTCCACCGTGAGCTTTGTTGTGCTTATCAAAGACGATTTTTTTTCCCCTCCTTTCCTCCGTCTTTGTCTATTCTCGGAGAAGTTGCCATGGATATATTTGAACCCCGGCTTCTCCCTAGATGTGCGTCAACTTGTTTACATAGACGGCTTTTACTGGAAAGTTGTTACAAAGCACATCTCTTTTACTTTATTTGCCGAGTAGTGTAAATGGCGGCGAGGCAAAGTGGCATAAACGGCGCCTAGAAATGAGTTTAAACGCGCTTTCCGAGTGTAAGCTCTGTGACTGGGATCTGATTGGGCAGATCTGGAGTTCAGTGAACCGTGTTAGCACAGTCTCTCCGTTTGCTTTCCTCTTGAGAGGAAATTTGCAGGACTATTTCTGTCAGTTTATAGCGCTTCTTAAGCTGTTCTTGTTAGGCTCTTTGAATTTTGCTGTTTCGAGTTTTTAGACGGGCGTTGTTTTTACCGTAGGAAGGTGAGTGAGTTTGTCAATATGGCCACTAGGGGCTAAATCAAAATTATGCGCCACATTTAGCCGCCCAGTAGCCGAGCAGTAGGCAGTTCATAAAGTATAACACTATTTCTTCAGTTTTAAATGTTTTGTGCTCTTTTGGGAAGTGTATTGCGGGTGATTTTGAGTGATTTGAATGTATAGACAGTTGTAATTCTTTATTTTTATGTTCACTTATTCTTGCGTAAGTTTCACTGTTTGCATTGACGGAGATTGTTGAATCATGATATTTGCTAAAGTCTTTATTAAAGGCATCTTATATTGTGCAAAATTGTTTTCTGAATTCTAATATTTGAATCAGGGAGTTTGATAAGGTCATGTTAATTTTCTGTTAAAATGGCGTCCTTAATTTTTCACACTTTTTTCTCTCAAAATGTGCTGCTTTTTAGTGATTTTGCATTCGATATACACAATCTCTGCAATTGGGGGACGGGTTAAACAACTTGATTTCTTTGATTTGGGGTTAATTTCTTTGTTCCTTGGCATGTTTAATAGTTTTTTTTAGCTTTCAGTCAGTCAGTAGAGAGCATGTGCTAAAACACCAAAGGTCATCTGTTCGATTCCCAGCGAAAACATATTTCTTGAAGTGTCTCGATTTGAAAAATGTGTAAATCTGTTGACTTTAATGCAGTAAACCCTTTCCTTTAATAAAAAACCAAATGTCCGCAGCTAATATGTGTTGAAAGACAGCGTTTATAATGTACTTCCCATCTTCTAAATGCCGTATAGTTGGTCTCCAGGGACGTTTCTCTTCTGCTTAACGTAGCCTCGTACTCATTATGGCTAATGCTACATAGAAGATCAACCACCGGATTCAAACGAATCGTAATCCAGCCTTGAATTTCTCACAAGCAAACCTTTTCTTTCTTTTCAATTGGTATTTTCTGATTGTTCATTTACAAAAACCCCAATAATGTCATTACAATCATAATTTGAGTGCAATTGGAGAGTCAGAAAGAGGAATGCAGTTCTTTCATCATTTTATTTTTCGAGATTGGCATCAGACATGTTTATTCTCTTGCTTTACCATGTGAGAAATCCTCAGCAGTTCCGTTGTTTTGAAATTCCACCTTTTAATGTTTATCTCGGCCTCGTCACCTCCTTTTCTTGCCCTCGTCTTTAAACCAAGCCGACACCACTTTCGCTTTCAAGTCCGGGATAAATCAAGTCGTCCGGGCTCATCTGCGAACATTGTTAGATTAATTGGAATGCTTCGTGAATCTTTGCCCATCTCTACATGGTACGGAAAGGCTTCCCTGCTAGAAATAAGAGCGCAGTCTATTCGCACATTCAAAGGAAAGTGTTTCTTTGCGGCGCGGTGACCTCTCAGCGTGATTCATTTATTGGACCTTGAAAAAAAAGGGATCTTGAACAGAGAAGAATCCAAAGCTTTGATATCATCCCAACTTCATTTGGTGTGAAATGGCATAAATATTCATCCTTTTCTTCCAACTTGCCCAGACAAAATTAGATCTGTCACAACTAAAGCAGCTCAGGTTTTTTTTTTTCCATTCAGCTACTATAACAAATTTGCATATGCAAAAATGCAATTGCTGTTAATTAAAACGGCGCCAGGCTCTCCAGGTCAAGACTTATCCAAACCGGTGTCATCAACTTTGGTGTTATTTTTTTTTCCACTAGTATTATTATTTGTGTCTGGGTATATAATTATTTAATTATTTACTAATTGCACTATATTAACCCTGACGTTAATTACGCCAATATTCAAGGGCTTTTGTTTGTTAGTTTTTAACCACCACCTTCCCCCCACCCCCCAACTTCCCTCATCCAATCGGCTGTGTTGTCAGCGGCCGGCCAAGCTTGGCTGGTTCCAGTGGTCAATTGTGATATTGTCTGTGTCAGTGAGTAGGAAGGTCTCCTGATACTTCGGAGCCGTGGTTCGCACATTACTTGAAGCTCCAATTGTCAAGACCCTCTCTTCCAGCCCAACTCCCGGTGGTATTCCAACAGCTCACAGTCTCTCTTGGCTAACTCATGTTTCATTCTTTGGCAATTTGCCCTAATGAAGTCCCCGAGGAGCCTTCAGACCTCTGTTCTTTTTCCATATTTAATCATGTTATTTTAATCTGGATGATAAGAAAGCGCGGGTGTGTGCGCGGATGCCGCACAGGTCATAACAACGGCAAGGTAGCCGGGATTTGGTAAGGGGTCGCTTGGGTGTTTGCTCATTAAGCATCCACGCCGGCGAGGTAATTAAGCATGCGACTCGCATAGAGTCCGATTATTTGCTACCTGGCGACGACAATAAAGCATCGTTAATTTTGTATTCCCGCTAAAGTCGCCGCTCTTTTGACACCAGGGGCTTTGAGCTGATGCCCCCGTCTGATCTTGTAATGCTTCGTAAGA
>CM051507.1:1137005-1162656 GCA_028031935.1 Paedocypris micromegethes
TTTTTTTTTTCTTGCCGCTTTTCCAGAAAAGTAACATTTCCACATAATCACGTTTTCATCTCATTCCACCACCATCCACAGAACCTTCCCTCCAAAACCCAGATAGCAAGCCGCAGTTCAAAGTCGTCTACACCTCCTGTCTGCCCAGTAGCTCCGGGAAAGGCCTTATCTTTAAACTGGAGCGTACTGTGAGAAGCCGGAACCGCTGTGCCCTGTTCTGACCATGAACCACATCCGCTCGGAGGCCAGCCCTGCCTAGAAATGAGTGGAGGCTGTCTGCCAAGAGATTGCGGGGGAAGTCTCTCCACAATGACCTGCTTTCTGTCTTCCAGCTCCACGACCCCCCGAAGTTAAAATCACCCTGCCAACCAGAACGCTCGCAGCACTCTGGCATCTTCCCGTCTCCCTGCGCATAGGTCCGCTTAACCAGCCTTTTCTCCAGACTCTTGACATTCCCTGGAGATGCTGCCGAAAGACACAGCTGCTTGGGATTTTTCAACGCGTCGAGATCATTTCTATTTAATTTCTTTTATTTTTTGCACACTAGCGGGAAACATGATCAAATTGTTCACTTTTGGTTTTTTTTTTGACAAGTTACGGCAATATTTTTTATTCTTTATATAACACGACAACCAGACCTCGTATAAAGCTATATTACGGTCTCTGACCAGTTTTTATCAGAAATAAAACAGAGCCTCTATATGGTGAATATTATAAAAAAAAAACTTAACTGGAATAAAAGTAAAACATTCAAAATACTGGTGATTATTGACTCCTAGAAAGTTCTAATTTGCATAGAAAGTCATAAGCACCTTCAGCTAATTACACAGTAGTAACCGTTTTTATTTTGCTTCAAGTAAAAGGAGGAGTAATACAATAAAATGGAAAATAGTGAATTCATATCTTACTTTTATCATAAGAACACATTATAAACTGGTCAGTAGTGGGCAAACACATTGTATAAAGTGTAAACGTAGAGAACCACCGCAATGTTCCTGCTGGAAATGAGAATGCATTGACGTCAATCAGACGTTTTAAAAATGTGCTCGAAAAACATACTTTGATTTATTTTGACTTTCCATTATGGGAACAATTTGTTGTTTCTTGTCCAGTTTGTGTGCTTTTTTTTCCAATGTGCGCCACAAATATTATTATGATAAAAATACACTTTATCAATAAATTATAAATTATTAATATTTCTGGGTTTTTTTAAGGATATCATTTTTCTTTCTTTCTTTGATAACTATTCCTTACATAAAAACAAAAAAAAACTTCATAAAAATACTATTTACATTCATGAAAACCACCGTCAATTTTGTTTTTACAATATAATAAATTTTTATTTTCAATAAATCCATACGAGGTCCTCTCTTCAAACAACAAAACTTACCAGGACACTTTATCACGCTGCCTCATCCAAAGCAGCAAAATTCATCTGTGTGGAAAAATACCAGATGAAAACTAGAGAATTGATTGACTGTTTGTTGAACATCATTCCACATTGAACGGAGGGGATTAAAAAAAAAACATCCACGTGCTATCCACGTCGAGAACTTTATCTACTGTATTAACAAAAAAAAAACAAGAAAAAGTTCTTTATGGTTGCTTAAAGAAAGCTAACCGACATGTGTAAAAATAACAAAAGAAGCGCAAAACCATCTTCAATGTCAAACCGAGACCAGCTCTGGAGTCTTTGCGTCTATTAAAAGTCTTTCCCAGAATAAACAATTCTCTGGCTTGATATTGTTAGTCTCTGACCAATTAGCGGATTCCACAATCCCTCTTTAATGTGATTCTAAAGGACGGCGCTTTAAATGAGTGATAATTCGGTATTGTCGCCTGCTCTAATTGGACTGTAGGAAGGCCACGCGTGAACCCTGTGGTCTCATCTCTCATTAAAGCGATGGTTTTGAAGCTACTTGGTAGCACAGTAGCAATGAAAGGTCCCGTCCCCTGGAGAAGTCCTCACCCTGTTCCAGAGCCACCTGAGACCTGTCCTGACCCACCGCTCCGATTAAAACACTGACGCCGGAAACACAATCGCACTATGATGAGACGACGCCTTTTTTGTTTAATGGCCGATTTCTATAAGGTCCTTTTATGTCGTGAGCGCCAGAGGAAATTGAACTTCCCAGAAGGCGTCGCTCACGGAACTTTCTCGTCTGCCATGCTAATCCATCACCTGATGCGAATTACACACACACACACACACACACACGTCTGGATGAAATTGTTTGCCTGTTGTTCTCCACCCCCCTTTTTCGTAATAACCTGTGATACCTTAATTTATGGCTGCAGTTCATTGAAGGCAGACTGGCCAAATTAAACGCAGGAAGGGGCTTTACAGACGTCTACGAAGAGGAGATCACGGAGGGGGGCTTCTGTCGAAGTGAGTACCACCTCTAGTCTCCATCCAGCACAGCATCCTGTCAATAACGTCACTCTGCACTGCAAAAAGTGGAATTAGACATTAGATCTTGTTTTTTTTTTTTTCTTACTACATACAATACATTAAAGAGTGAAATATTACTTTGCTTGTTTCAGGACAATGGGATTTTAATTTTCTTGCTTGGGGAAAATAAGAGCAAATTTTGATGATATTTGATGCTGAATAAGGACAGTTCTCAAAGTAGACATTGCGTTTTAACACAGAACTTCCTGAAACAAGAAATGTCAATTCAAATTTTTTTTTTTTTAAGAACACAATGCTTCTCAATTTAAGGAACAATTTTGGTTTGTTAAAGCCAATGAGAACCTGAACTGTGATGCAGAAACGAATTGTCCGTGTTACAAGATTTTTTTTTGTCTCGTTTCGAGCTCAAGTCAAATTTTCTCATCCCATTGGCAGATAATTTTACTTGATTTAAAGGGTTCTTTTTTACTAGTTTTGTTTTTAATCCTGTCATTTTTTCATAAGTATTTTTTACGCCGTGTTTTAACAGTCGCCGGTCTAATTGCGGCCGCTGTGGTTTACATCGTTTTCAAGTAATCGTGTCCCTTTTTGGCAGGTAATTCCAGATCTTATCAACAATGGATTCACGCAAAGATGGTAAGCAGCAGGCGATTCTTCATCATTTTTCCCCCCTTATTGGTTTCAGCTGAATAATGACGCCCGAAGCATCCGTGTGTGCGCTTTATTTTTCTCCTGTCAGTTATGAGACGATGAAGCTCATGCAGTCGAGCGACCGGCAAGAAAGCCTGAGAAAAGATGGGGAAAACTGTGGCATGGGACAGTTAAGATGTTGAGACGGGCTTGATATGATGTGACAGCCAGTCATCGGAGATGACACGAGACTTCTGGCAGGAAACACAGCCATTACTCGATAGATTGCACAAAAGCTCCTATCTTTCTGTTTCACTCTCCTGTCTTGCCTTCACCATCCCTTATGCCTGTTTACTTTCTGGCTGTCTCCTTTGCTTCTTCTCCCTCTCTTCTGTCCGTCAGCCAAAGCCGAATTAGTTCTCTGGAGTGCCTTTTTAAAAGGTTTTGTGTAAAGTTCACATCCTCTGACTGACACAAATCCATTCGACGAAGCCGCCGCGCCGCCATGTCGGTCAAGGCACTCGCCAACGCCTAGATGGGTTTCTGGTTCTGTGCGTTTATTCGGACCATCGACTTTCCTGAAGCCGAGGTGAATGTGGGAGAACGTGACGTCGATTTGGATTAAAACTCACCAATTTCAATATAAAGTCACCAGTTCGAAGAAGAGTAAAAGTAATTGATAGATAGATAGATAGAGTAGATGGAGTAGATGGAGTAGATGGAGTAGATAGAGTAGATAGAGTAGATAGAGTAGATAGAGTAGATAGATAGATAGATAGATAGATAGAGTAGATAGAGTAGATAGAGTAGATAGATAGATAGATAGAGTAGATAGAGTAGATAGAGTAGATAGAGTAGATAGAGTAGATAGAGTAGATAGAGTAGATAGAAAGATAGATAGGTAGCAAACACACACAAATGCCTAACCATACTCAATAAATAACAAACCAATAAAATAAATACTTCAATCAATTAAAAAAAAATTCGGTCATTCTAAAACTATATTAAAAGTGCAAATCAGTTCAATCGATTGTTGAACAGTCTGATCGCTGATGGGACAAACGGCCTCCTGAAGCGCTCATTACATTTCCAATAAAAATAAAAAACAAACTTGGAATTTAGACTCAAAAAACACCAGAAAGTGTGAAAACAAGGAACTCTAATTTATGAGGTTTTATTTCCCGATACAGAAAATGCAATTTAACACCTCAATGTTTCAAATGGCAGAACAAAAAAAGTTAAAAACAAACAAAAAGGCAGTCAATGTGCAAAAAAGTGCAACCGCTAATTCAGGTTGATGTGCTTTATCTCGCAATTGGCATCCAGTACCTTCAGCATCCTGCAGATGGCGATATCACCTCGTTATAGTGGTTATATTTTTGATACTCAGTACAAAATAGTCAATAAAATACTTAGCAAAGTCCATTTACTCAAGTACTTTACACTCCGGCCTCCTCTGAAGCCAAGAATTTAACAGTCTGTGTCAATGGCGCTTCAATACAAAACAAAGCTTTGTGCTTTGAGCCACTATGTGTTTATTTGGTTGTAAATGCGCTGTGGTGGTTTTGGGCAGATGCTACATTCTCACTTGTTGTGTTTTATTTACTTTCCATAGCGGCAGAGGGCTAAACCAGTTGTGAAGAACCTGCAGATGGTAAGGGCACAGCATTTTCCCACAGTTGACATATTTTATATAAAACATGACAGGCTAATATTAATCATATGTAATATTTGAGTTTTAATTTGGATTTTGTATGAGACAATTAGTTGGAACAAAAGTTGGAAATGTTACACCTACTAATTGGCAGAGAACTGTGAAAGTTCTCATTTCTTTATTGTACGTATCAAAGTGTCAGTATGGTCATGTAACTTTTAGTCACATATACATTTGTTCAGTCTTGTGTTAAGGAGCTTTTTCTCTCTGTCAAAAGGCCAAAAATCACGCAAAGCGGAAAATACGTGACATGAAGGACAAGATCACGCAAAGGGTAGGTTTCTCCACAACTTGCCATTTCAAAAACCTGCTTTCTAAATATAGTCATTTTGGCACCAAAAATCACTGGTGCTGATTTTCGGCCCCCTTTTCTCCTAAATGCCGTTTTGTTTTATTGATGGAAAAAACAAACAAACAAAAAGCTTGTAATATTTACCCACCAATATTCTTGTAAAAATTAGCAATGATTTTTTTGAAGTAAAAAGTACTATTTTTTTGTTTGTTTTTTTTTTTTTTACTAATAGTACTGAAAAAATTACTTAAAAAAAGCATTTCTACAACTGTTTACTACTAATACTAATGCTACTACATTTACTAACTCAAAGTAAAACGTTTTAGTCTTAAGAGTTTTCTTTAAATTTGCAGCAATTTTTAGTGCTTACCGTTACAATGATTTTATTAAACTAATTTTATGAGTTGTTTTACAATTCCAGTGTCTTATGGGAAATTATTGTTTTAGTAATATAAAAATGTACTCTTTAGTCAAAAGTTAATTTCATAATAATGGATTTACTAAATCATGAATTTCCTAAAATAAATTTTTTTAAAGAAAATAGCCTTTCTCTTAGCAGATTTAGTAGTAGTAATACTGTAAGTAACAATTCAATAATTAAATTGTAATGGAATATTACAGCATCTTTAAAGGTATATTTTTTTCGGCTTCCGTTTCGTCCGTAAATGTAGTACAATTTTCGACTTTGGCCTGTTTTCGACTCTGATCAGACTAGTTGCGACACCCATGATGACTGAACTAACTTTGCAGACGGGCAGCGTACTAGACTTTACAATCCTTCCGTGTTTCTCATCGTCTCTTCCTCCCGCACGCTGCTTAAAATGCGTCACGTGACTCTCCCCGTGACATGCCCAGGGTTTTAAATGGCTTGTGAAACCTGCTTAACACTTTGTTCAGGAGTGTACATTTCTAACAAGTTTGCCTCCGGCGATGTGCTGTCATGTCAGCCACTCAAGCACCACCTTTCATATTTTTGCATATTTCATCAATGAACAAGCCACTTCTTCAAAGCTAATGTAACTAGATGTATGTTTCCATAAGACTGATGTCTTTGATTAGACGATTGTGGCGTGGATTGTCAGGCCATTGGCTTGGAAAGCCGACTCGGAGGAGACGGCGTGTCCTCCATTGATGTCTGTAATCAGACGCGTTTGATTGGAGCAGTGCTGTCATGACTTGCGATGCGGCATATTACTGTAGAACGCCAATCCAAATTTACCGTTTCACTTTATCGCAAATTTTCAAAGTTGCTGTCATTTGCCAGCTATTTTTGACAGCGCGATTTTTTTTTTTTTTTTTTTTTTTTTTAATTTATTTATTTATTTTTTTTCCTTTTTACCTTACTTTTTACTCTATTTTACCTTAACAAAGATAACAATGACACAAACCATTGGTATTTTTTAATAAATCATTTAATTGAAGGTTTTGTGTTAATGACGCTCATGTAAAGTGTTTAAAAGATCAGGGACAATCAGGTCAGCGCAGGTTAGAATTATTTAACCTCGGGATGTAGATTAGGGAAAAAATTACTTAAAATAGCTTTTAAATGAGATTTTATACATATATAAAATGTATAAAGTCGTTGTGATATGTATATATAACACTGTGTCTGTCTTATCTGTCTGTCTTTATTTCTAGATATTTGCCTTTTTATCTATCTATATGTTCTTATTTCTCTTTGTCTGTCTGTCTCTCTGTCCATCCATTATCTATCTAATTGTCTGTCTCTCTATCTCTGTATGTCTATCTGCCTCTCTCCCTCTGTTTGTCTTTTCTGTTTTAATTTCAAACTGTCTGTCTGTCGATCTGTCTATTCATCCCATATCTATCCGTCTTCCTGCGTGTATGTCTGTCTATTTATCTTTCTATCTAGCCCTCTATTTCATCACACAAAAACAAAACGCTGATTTATTTTTAAACGCAAAAAGAAAAATTTAAATTTAAAACTTGTGCTTTGAGGCAGTTGTAATTTTGGAACTTGAATATTGAACTTGAAACTTGAACTTGACATAACGTGTTTTTCTTTTCTAATTAGTTTTTTCGACGAAATGACAGAAATATTTAGTGTGTTTTGTATGTGTTTATTATATCTTTACCTTCTCGGCAGGACCCTGAAGAGGAGGAAAGGCCGTACTGTGCCGGCTCTCCCACCAGCACTAAAAGCCTTTCACCCAGGAGACATCAGAGGAGAGCGGTGAGTAGGTTCTCACACACACACACACACACGCGCGGATTACGGACACTACGCCTCCTGAAAGCAGCGCCCATTTGCACACCAGTAAGTCAGAAGCGACTCGGGGCGGCGTGATTGACAGCCGAGGCTAAAGCGGGCGTGTGTTGTGTGTGTCTTGCGTGTAAGATTCAGTGATGTGTTGCCAGGCCCAGGCAGGGAAGCTCTGAGCCCTCTGTAGACACGGGAGGTGGCCTGGATTCCTGCTATTCATTGGCCTGTCTCCATTTCAGACCAAAATACACTGCAGATATCGCACAAAAAGAGAAATTGGACTGCTGGTGAGGTTTTGATGTATCAATAACTTTCAAGCCTCTTTCAAGCATCACCTCTAGATGTGCTTTATAGAAGCGCCAAATTGGGAACCTGGTTGGGAAATGGGTTGTGATGTCATTGGCGGAAAGATTTAGGGGTTTATTAAGATAGGGGGAGATAGGGGTTTATTAATTATACAGATGTGTTTTCTTGAGCTGGTAATTTCCAATTAAGATCCATTGGTAAATTTAAAAAGAAGATTTGCACAAAGAATCTTATTTACGCTTGTGTAACTTCAAACTCTTCATTTGGGTTTTTCTGGGACTGGAGACCCGTTAAGTCACGTGTAGATCTATAATTCCTCAGCTTATCAGTCTTTCAGTCTCTCGCTCACAGACTGTGAACGTGTGATATGGATGATCTGCTCTCATGTTGCTTTGTTCAAATCTTCTCTAAACATTATTTTTATTTCATATGTGTTATCTCTGAGACTGTCGATGTTTCGGTTTCATGGCTATTTGTGGTTTGGCTTTTCAGCGTGATGTTTTCCATTTGTTTCAAACTTCATGTTGCTTATTTCATGATGCATATACTTTTGTTTATTATTTTCTAATGGTTTCAAACAATCAAATCATCTCGAAAGGCGCCACAAAATAAAATAGAATGTATTATTATTATTATTATTATTATTTTTATTATTTGCTTGTTAAGGTCAGCAAATATTAAGGACATATTATAAACAAATATTTTAGCCACGCAATAAAATACAATTTGAGTTTAGTTTCATGTTTCGGTTTTCATACGTAAACATAAACATATTTTACATAATGTAGTTGTCGCTCCGCCCCGTTACAACCCAAATTGCCCCGCCCCCTGCAGTATGCGTCCCTTATTTTGGGGTATTAAAAGTGGTAACCCTACGTTCCATGACAGTGTGATTTATAAGCAGGTGCATCTTATAATAATAAGAAAAACACGGTAGACTAAATGAAGTCTGAAAAAATGAAGTAAAAATCGATGAGCTCGAGCTTGTTAGCAAGTTCCGCACTGAAATGTAAAAGAAAAAACGTCAATATCTCTACTCCCTTCCCTAAACAAATTCAAGCGTAGTCGCTCAACAACAAGTGGTCGGTTAAAAAATTTGGAGGTGAGCGGCAGAAGTGTTGATTAGCCGTAAAAATATCTCGCTTCCTCCACACGCCAGCAGGAACAGCCGGCCTTTGTGCACTGACATGCTCACACCTCTGTGGCTTATGTCAGAAGAGCGTTGGACAAAACCTGGCCTAATCCCTCCCCGTCTGCTCGCCGTTGTGACCGGCGCTTTTCCACCCAGGCCTTAATTAGTGTGGCTATTAGCTGCATCCTTGTCGTCGGGGAGGGCGGAGACAATGGAAAAGGTGGTGTGAAAAGGTGCCGAGACAGAGGTCCTCCAATTAGGGCTTTTCACGGGGTGGCGTTTGACTCCCTCCACTCGTGCGTCCCGAAGGAGCCGGCGCTCTCACAATCCTCCTCATACATGAGCGTGTTCTGCTGTTAGTTAGCCGAAAAATGCATACGGGAGCCACAAAGAGCATCCACATGATCAATGAAGGAAATCAATTCCTCACGCTCCTCAGTCGTGGCTACGGAAGAACATAAGAGCAAAGAGACAACCGGGTGAAGAGGTTCTTCTGACTTTCTTTCAGTGGTTTGAGAAATGGACCAATGTTTTGGAGTCGTTGAAAGAACATCGTCCAATTTAACGTCAAGTTTGTGGCTGTCATGAAAAGGAAAAATGAAAAAAGCCTATTGTGGTTTCGTACAAAGTTTGAAAAACTGTTTGGTTTGAACCCCGCGATCGCTTCTGGCAGCTGGATTTGTAAATATGTTCTGTTGTTTTGATTCAAACTATGTTTTTAAGTTGAGGAAGAGTGAGATTATTTTACAGATATTATTTTACAGATAAAAATACTTGCCAGATTGTTGCTATATTATGATTCAAAAGTTTAATTTTAAACATTTGATTATTTGCTGATAATTCTGTTGTTAATGTACAATCTTATCTGTCTGTCTGTCCTTTCTATCTGTTTGTTTATCTATTTGTGCACATGTCCGTCTGATCTGTCTGTCTGTCTGCCTGTCTGCCCTATTTGTCTCTCTGTCTGTCTGTCCTTTCTGTCCGTTTGTATATTTATTCGTCCGCATGTCCGTCTGTCGTATTTGTCTTTCTGTCTTTTTATCTATCTGTCTGTCTGTCTGTCTGTCTGTCTGTCTGTTTGTCAATCTATTCGTCCGTCTGTCTGTCGGTCTGCCCTATCTATTTGTCTGTATCTATCTATCTGTCTATCTCTCTGTCTGTCTATCTGCCTGTCTGCCCTATCTTTCTGTTTGTCTATTTGTCCGCATGTCCGACTGTCTGTCTGCCCTATCTGTCTCTGTCTGTCTGTCCTTTCTATCTGTTTGTCTATCCATTCTTCCATCAGTTTTGGAGAGAAACTTAATTTTGTATCTATAGAAGAATTGATATCAAAGTCTATTCAGCAGAAGCGAACCAATACTCCAAATATATCAAATTGTCAATTTGTGATACCTTAGTATCCAAGGAAAAATACATTTGTCCCGCACAGACACACACGTACTGTACCTACGTATATCAAACACACATGCGTTGCTCAAGCGTCCATACAGTACAGTACTTACAACGTGTGTTTCATTTAGCGCATACGAAGCTTTCCTGCACGTACAGAAGAGTTAAAGATCCTTCCTCGGCTCTGCACAGGATCCACGCGCTGTACAGTAAACGCTGCTGGTTTTCAGGTCAGGCCCGGGGGCTTGTGAAAGCCAGACTGGGTGTCAGTAGCACGGCCCGGGGCGGCGTGGAGCTGATCTGTGTGTGTGTGTGTGTGTGTGTGTGTGTGTGTGTGAGTGGCACACAGCCTCTGGGGAATGACTCTACACGCTCTCTGGATGCAGGCGTGAAGCTGGCAGATGGATCCCCTATAGCTGTGGCCAGTTCAGCAGCACTGCATATAAAAGAGTCCAAAAAGCTCCGTTCAAGTTGTCTATAATTCATAGACTCTTCCTGCTCCGGCTTATGGGCTTCCACCTTCATTTGCATTCCCCTCTAAGCAGTGACCACCATTGCATCACACGCCTTCCACCACCATCCACTGTTAAGTCACGAAGGTGCTGGGTTCTTGCCAGATACGCCTCTTTTTGCGTTCCAATCATATCCTATCCGTTCAGTGCGGCGAAAAGGAGCCGAGTGTATGGATGGATTCGTAGTGTCGAAAAAAACATTGACGTACAAATGGAGAGGAAGCACTTTTGGCTGGTGGATTGGCACATCTGCATGAGCCTGCAGCTGATAGCACTCCGGCCGGCGACGCCCCTCAGCTGGAACCAAAGTGCCACCTAGTGGAGAGTCGGCGCATCGCAGGCGTTGGGCGACTCGGAGAGATGCTTTCAGCTTGCGCCAGTTGGATGGATCACATCTGAGAAGAGTCCCGGGCTTTGTTTTAAAGGCTTGAATAGCTCAGCAGATGCTGGCTGGAGAGCGCCGGGGTTTTGTTTGCATTTTCCAGGCTTGTCTTCCCTCCCCGTGCCTCGCCAAGAGCATGAGATCAGTGCCTGGTCTGAAATAGCATGTGAAATTTATAATGTAACCCCGACTATTAAACGGATGAGACGATTGGCTGCAAAGTAAAAGCCCTGTCGCCGCTTCTTACAGGCCGGCCGAGCGCTCTACAAAACGGGATTTTCTCTTAAAAGCGGCCTGCCCTGACAAGAGAGATGAAGTTTTAAGGCTTTTAAAGAGAGACGGACCCGTCACGTCTGCCCACCCCAACATTTTCCGTCCATTTTTGAACGAGCGGTTTAAGGAGCCAACATCGACTATGGCAGATTAATACGTCCGGCCTGATTTAAGGTGCACGTAAAAGGACTGAAATGGCGAAATCTTGCGTGTTTCTTTAAACCTGCAATATTGGCAAATCTTAAACAGTGATTGTACTAGTGTTTCATTTTATTTATTTTTTTATTTTTTTTTTCATTTTGTCCCAAACGGTTGTTTGGTTCCAAGCACAAGTTAAAATGTCTTCTTGTCTATATTCTTTGTATATATTTATTTTCTATTTCACTTTAAAATCTAGTTTTATACAAAGTAACATTTCTACGAATTTTGTATAGCGCAATATCACGTACATCACAAATAAGATTTAAATTTAGCTCAATAATTATTTGTAGCTCAATTGTTGCTAGTGTCGACAGAAGAGAAGTTGCAAGTTTAATTCTCAGGGAAAAGCTCAAAGTTGGTTCAAACAATGTTTTACTGTAATTTAATTCAGTTTACATTGGACATAAGTGTCTGCTGAACGCTAAATAAAACAATACAAGTGATTTGATTTGATTTTGATTTAGAAACTTGAAACATGAGTTGGTTTCACTTGAGCCTGAAACTTAAAAATGAACTCAAAAAGTCTTAACTTAACTAAAGTATTAAGCACTGAAACCGATATACAGCACTTACTGCTTTTGCACTTCTGGTTGGACATAAACTGCATTTCGTTGCCTTGTACATAAAGCTGAATCTAATCTAAAGCAATTTACCTACTATAAAACACACTTGTATATATATATACATAAATATAAAAAAAACTGTTTAAATTACATCAATTACATTACATTACCACGACAATTTGACATGCTGACGTTAAAAACAACTTGGTAAAAATCTTTGTCAGGACAAGATGTCAACGTCTTCGTTTCTATGAACATTGGGAAACTGATGAAGACAGAAACTTGGCACGGCTGCGCAGTTTCCAGTCTCCATCCTGATTGGCTGCCGCATATTCCAATCAAAAGACAGGATTTATGGTCTATTCTTTACACCCATGCGATTTACCCACATTACTACCTCCTGCCCTGTTGTATTAGTGAAATAAATCCTGTTAGTTATAAGATAATAATACGAATAAGACGAATAAGAATAATACTGCTCTACTATTACATAATATTATATGTTACTATTACAAATGAGGATTACTTTCCTTGCACATAAAAAAAAATGTATAATTGGTCACTTTGAAACGTCACCCCCCCCCCATTTTTAAATTACGTGACAAATCAAATTTGAATACATTACATTCCATAATTCTGTCCGTTTCCTGCATCACACATTAACTCTCAAGGTAGAAAGCGTCACGGAGACTGTCCTGTAAGCACAAAGGTTTCTTTTAACCTGCAAAATTGGCAAATCTTGATGATTTCTAATAAAACATGTGAATACATTAAATTGCGTAATTCCGTCCGTTCAGGGTCACTTTGTGCAACATTCAGGTTAGAAAGCGTCATGGCGACTGTCCTGTAAGCACAAATGACACGTGTGTCAGCAAAGTCGACGGGATGTTTTCTTTCCCGCATCCGGTGCTGGACATTTGAGACGCGGGTCTGCTGTTGCCCCCGAGCCCACCTTGTTTTAATAAACACCTTTGCTTGTCGAGAACGAAGGGTCTCGGCACACCACATAACTGCAAACACACACACACACCGTTCCAACACCAAATGAATGTGACATAGTTCCGCAGGTGCATCCAGCCCGTTCACTTTAGCCAAAGTGGCTCGCCCGCCAGATTTATGGTCCTGACACAGGAATCCATTAAATCCTTTTGGAGGATTCAAGGCCTGAACCCCCCGTAATCGCTTTCATTATAGCTGCCGGCTACTTGCAAGTGGGGCAATCAGTGCCCAACATGTGTTCCTGTTTATGTCAACGGCAAAGTGTTCGCTGCACGCATCTCTTAGCTATTTTTATGAATAGGGTGGCCTGTTAACCCATTCCGCCGCTCCTGACGCTTCAAACGCCAGCCTCGTGGCCTTCGGGAACACAACCGTCCTGTCCGCAGCACCAAATATTTGTCGCACGGTTTTTCCGATTAGCAGAGCAATTTGATAATGTGCCTTTTTACGGGCGTTTTTTTTTTTTTGGCGAGTGCCCGCATGTGTGCTAATTGGCGAATCTTACGCGCCCGATAATGCCGCCATCGTGTAAATCACAATGAAACGCGTCACACAGGTGTCTTATAAAAACCGGGGGATTAGCTGAGCCGCCTCATAACTCCGGGATTAACCATTTCTCAGGACCGGTGTTCTAAAATTTTAGAAGGAGAATTTCCTATGATTAAAGCGATAAACTTAAATAAATAGATAAATTAAATAAATATTAAATGTATATATTTTATAACAATTAAGATGACTGACTTCACACTAAGCGAGCACGTCGAAGTACTTGCGTTCATCAGCTTTTATACACGTGTTTTTCTAGGTACAATTTCTGAATATGAAAACTACAGACTGTCAGGCTGAAGACACTGAGCAGGAATTATTTTTACTGTCACGCAATTGTACATTTTGTGAACATTTGTTGAAAATGTTTAAACTTCATTTAACATTGAACTTTATTCTTTATATTCTTCATTTTATTTTAGTACGATTGTCTAATTACCACTGTTAAAATGTACATTCAATTAAGATACATATAATTATCCATTTTACTTCTCGAGAACATGACGTAATTGTATATTGCCCGATGTAGGAAGTTTTCCCGTGTAGGAAAGAATTTTAGAAAATTCACCCTGAAACTTTTGTTTTGTTTTGTTTTTCAGAATCATAATCCCAAGTCGTCTCCGAACATGAGTCTTCCAGACAACTACAGCATCATCGACGAGGACGACACGGCCAGTAGGTGAGACGTGGTTTCAGGTTCTGCTGTGGTTCTCGGGACAACACTGCCCTCTGGTGTCTGACTGCTTCTGTCTTGCGGCGAGCAGGATTTCCTCCGAGGACAGCGGAGACGTGCCGTCATTCAACGAGGATAGTGAAGACTCTGATCTGGAGTTTGTGTCTGAGGTGGCTCCAATGGGCCAGATGAACCTGCTGGAGGAGATCCTGGACTCGCTCAGTTCGTCCCACTTAGAGGAATGCCAACTGTCGGCGGCCAAGAGCCTGGACTTCTTTAGATCAAGCGAAGACTTGGACTACAGTCCCACTGTAAGGCACATGTATTTATTTCAAGCAGAATAAAAGTTCTGAGATTTTTGGCAGGGTTTTTTTTTTCTTTTTTCTTTACATAAGCAGCCTGAGATTTTCATCCGAACTCTGAAAAATGAATTGACAATCAAAAATCAAATCAAATCCACTTTAAAACAATAGCTTATTTTCTCAGACCTTTTATCGTTTTCCTGTCTGTTGTGGATTTCATACAGTAATTACGGTAATTCCTTTTTGATTTCTGGTGTTCGTTAAATAACCGCACATCAATGCCAATTTTACCACATGTACTGACAAACTGTGCCTAACCGTTACAAATCTGAAAATACCGTCTTTTGTACGACTGAAATTGTGACATTTGGATAACAGTAGTTTGTTGTTAAGGCTAAATGATTCGATTAAAATAATTAATACTCTTATTTTTTTCTGTATGTTGCGTGTCTGACTTTTATTTTCTGATTTTTTTTTTTTTCTAGAAAAGTATAAAGTCTCTGTTGGGAAGTTCGCCTGCTCAAGCTGGAGTCGGAAACGGAGATCAGGGCAACTGGAACATGGGTCAAGACGATAGCGCCGTTCATGGCAAACATCTCCCACCTTCACCTCGACGGCAAGTCAGCTCGCTCTCTCTTCCTGTCAATTCTCTCCATCACACAAACTCACATGAGCCGTGTCCCGAGCATCCGCCGAGGAACGGTCAACCCGAGGTACCCACCGTAGTGGTCTCGCATCCCTTTGACCAGAACCAGACCAGCAGCTCTCCTGTGTTTTCAGAGTCTGCTGTCAACACTTTCAGAACTCGGCAAAACCTCGAAAGTGAGAATTTAATGTGGCGAAAACTCTCGCGCCAAAAGGCTCTGTCCAGAAAAAAGCAGGTGTGTGAGAACATGGCTCAGTGTGAACTCAGTGTTCCCTGGGAAGTCAAGCCTCAAGACTTGGAGACTCCAGAGAAGGGTTTGCTGGAGGAGATCGAGTCCATCTGTCACATGGGCAGAGACCACCAGGGGGCGCACCACCCTGACCCCGGTCTGGACAAGTTCTGAGAGCCATCGGACCTTCGTCTTTGCATTTCCCGCACTTTTCGCTTCCAGCATGAGGTACGTTTCAAAAGTCCTGCTGTTTCTCAACTCCGACAAACACGAGTGGCGATTGGAACGATGAACAAAAAGGTCAAAAGGGATTGAAGTCGGTCGAAAGTTTCCCTGTCGGAAATCTCAGCATGGTTGATTTGCACTTCCAGAGATCATGATCACTGTAAACGTCCGTCCTCGCCGATCCGCGCGATTGACAGACAATCAGGAAGTCGGATTATATTTTGCGCAGAGTACGAGTAAATTAATGAAATCTATTTTAGGAAAACCAGACTGAATACGATGCCTTAAGTCTTTCCCATCCACCGTCAACGTGGCTTTCTGTGCTTCCTGCATGATTTTAGTCGTGCGTTTTCGGACTCGGTTTGCGTCGTTGCGCTCAGGTTTCGCGGTAATTTAGCATCGCTTTCCCAATTTCGCCAGACGCTTGGAATTGCGCAGAATGTTATCTTTCGTTCCGATATTTTTGCACGCTGAAGTTTTACTCAAACGCCTGACAATTCAGTGACATTTGTGCTGCTAGCAAAGACTAGCCGCGTATAATTTAAGTTTGCACCTTCTATTTTACGTAAATTACTGCCGTCTCTAGACCGACTTCTAGGAGAAAAAACACACGCCTGTTACTCATTTCTTTTTTTTCTCGTGTTTTTGCGTCCCTCGGTTTTTAAAGCATCGGTCCAGTAGACGAGAAGGTCTGATTAGCCCCGCGTCGGCTTCTTTGCGGCGGATTGTTTAGGCCGTTCTGCGCGTTGATTTAGCACGCGGGTCACGCTGTCGGACACTTTAACTGCTCGCCTCACCCCTCGCACACGCCACCGCGTTAAACGATTGGCTGTAAAAACTTTTACGTTTAAAGACCTGTCTCGCGTTTCCATTGCAATCGCTCTGAAGCTTGATCACTTCCTGTAGCTTTTTCAGGAACCTCACAGGTCATGGAGAACTATGCAAATTCCGGATTTTTCCGTTTTTGGTGCACTAATTTGAACACTTTGAACTTCTTCAAACCGATACAATTGATAACGGTGCAATGTATTGTAATATATTGAGAAAATTGAGTGGAAAAAATGACCTGGATTGAGCTAAATGACCAAAAAAGGTTTTTTTTTTTTTGCCAAACTGCTCTTTTTTTTGTGTTTTAAGAACTTATAAACGAAATATCTGCGTAAACACAGAACAAGGTGGTTTAATGGTGTCGCGAGTCATGGTACCTTACTAAGAGTTTAAAATGTTAAGGCAATCAAATCCACTTTAAAAAGGTTATATATTTTCTCAGAGCTTTTATCTTGTCAGTTGTGGATCTCATACAGAAATAACAGTAATTACAGTTAATTGCTGGTGTTCGATAAATAACCGCTCATCAATGCCAATTTTAACACATGTAGTGCCAAAACAGTGCTTGACCCTTTTTGTGCTTTTAATATCACGTACATTACATAATATCTGAGCGTCCAATCAGAAAATACAGTCTTGTGGACGATTGATTGTGTCAAATTTGGATTACAGTAGTTTGTTGTCAAGGCCAAATTATTCAATTAAATTAATTAACACTTTTATTTTTAGCATTTAGCCTGTTATATATTTTGGAGATATACACAAAATGCTGCCTTTAACCAAAACAAGGTTTATTTCCAGACGAACTGTACCAAATTACAGACAGTTCTATACGTGCTATATTAGCTGAACCAAGCAGATCTCACTTCTTCTGGAAATGCAGGCACAGTTTTCGCCTTAGATTATCATTATTTTTGTATTATTTTGTTATTGCTGTTGAGTTCTAATGTTTAAATTATTAACATCATTGCTGGTACTCAAACATGAGCCTGGTGTAAATGTCTATTGTCTAAAAGAAAAAGCTACGTATCTGATGATGAAGATAACAAATAAATTGGTGACAAATGTTAAAATGACCTCGATTTCTTCATTTTGTTTTTCCTCTTTTTTAATTTTGTGGTTTTGCTTGTCGTTTTGTTTTCACGTCATTTGGATCGATTAAAGTTGTAACTTTTTATTTTTTTGCCCAAAATATTGTTCATTCTTCTGTCTCACGATCTGTCCATCCAAACGTCCATTGAGGACACAGAATCTACAACTTAAAAAAAAAGAAGAGAGATAGATCTCGGGCTTAGACAGATTTTATTAAAAATTCAAAGTTGCTGGAAAAATAATAATAATAATAATAAATCATAAACTGATAATATAATGGAAAATTATCAGTTACAAACATGTCAATATAAAATAAACTGATAAAAATTGTTTTCCTGAAAATTAGATAGTCTCTGTTGTTTTTACTTACAATGTTTAAGTCAATGTGGATGTTTTCCACCTCAAATGATTCTGAAACACAGTACAAACCGTTCAAAAAAAAACACACACACAAAACATTTGCACTTCACTGCAGAAAATCTGCATTGATTTGTTGGCTTATGAACATATTTACAATTTTAATTACGATAACTTACTAGTCATAATCAGAGCAAATTCCAATCTTAACGTCAACCCCTAACCTAAAGTAATCCCAATGTAATCGAAAACACGCTTTGTTTATTGTATTGCACATATCAAAAGACAATACACGCACACACACACACAGTAAATATCCAACAGCAGGGAGATGGACCTTGAGCAAGACACTGATGCCCCACATGCCCCCCGGGCGTCACGGCTTAAGACTGCCCACTGCTCCTGATGTGTGCCGGTTACTTCACTGCAGAGGTGTAAAGTACTTGAGCACACTTTAGGAATTTTCGTACATTTTGTAAATATACAGAAAAGTACGACAAACGAGTAACGAAACTGAAAAAAATTCTTTAGACATTGAAACACTGAGCATAGTATTTGTACTTGTATTAGTACTTGTACTTTATTGATTGCATTGATTTATTGGATCTGAGTGAAAAGTTGCTTGGATTTTTGATATTCGTATGTTGACTACTTTGTACTTATACATATTGTAAATGTTTTTTTTACTTTGTACATGAAATATTACAAATTCCCCAAGTGTACTCAAGTACTTTACACCTCTTCTTCACCGTGTGTGTGTGTGTGTGTCTAACTTTATTGAATGGTTCAACGCAAAACTCAATTTTGATACGACACCTAGTGGCCAGATTGACAAACTCGCTTTACTTTAATTAAAAAGTCATCGTAGAAAATGAACAATGGTAGCAAATGAACAATTTTTCACACTTGGCTACACGTAAATGCAATATTTGGGTGCAAAGGCAATCGGATTAGTTACTATTTATTAGTATCTTGTTTTGAAATGTATTTTCGTGTAATTTGACGACTTGACAACTTTCGTGTAAGATGACAAATCCGTCAGTGTTCTGCTTGGGGCGTTCGTGTATGAAATGGACACACACATACATATTTGACTTGAACAAATCAGATTGATTTCAAATTGACAGAACAAAACAGCTGATTTCATTGGTCCACTGTGTTCTGTAATTTCATTGGTCTGATGTGATGAACCTAACCCAGAATTAGCAATTACAAGGAGGGGGGGTGTCATTTTCTAATCCATAATAAAAAAAAATATCGTGTGGTAAAAAAAGTCACAGCTCAAAGCTTCTCTGAGGTAATGATGTTCAAGATTGCCAAAAACAATAATAAATTATCACTCGCATTACAGAAAGACAAAATTCTCCCGAAACGTTGAGATTGGGACGTTTAGATGAGTCTTTCCATGGGTGGTGGCTGCACGATGTTCCACATCTCCACTCTGGAACCTTCCTTCTCCTGCCTGCTGGGGCTGTAGGTTCCTCTGGTGGCCCGTCGGTTCAGCGTCATCACCAGAGAAACGGTGACACCAAACAGGAGCAGCAACAGAGCCACCGATGCCAAGCTTATGGAAAGAAGAACATCAGACGTCAGGCTCTCGGCGTTGAGCTGGTGGGAGAGAAACAGGAGACGGCCAATCAGTGATGCACAGGTTTTATATTTATATGTGTGTTATGGTTTCGACAGACTAAAACGCAGATCCGGAACCAGCATCGCGCAAGACTTCTGATACGTTGGAATGATTAGGTAAGTTTCGTTTTGTTTTCCTAGCCACTGTCTCCTTTCTTCTTGCTCATGGTTTAGTTTACTGTTTTTTCTTTTCTTTTTTTTTTTTTTTTTTAATCTGGTGTTGAAATACAATCTGGTTGTAATCTAGTGTTGAAGTGGTAAAAACCGTCGACTAAGGTAAACGACCTGTCCATGTTGGCATTTATTGTATTTATCTTCATGACATCTACAGTTCATAAATAATTGCAACAGTTAATGCTTTTTATAATAACAAATATGATTGATTATTTTTACACGGATCAGTCACTTGTTCGGACAGTATTCTAAAGCAATGATTCCCATTGTTGGGCCCCGAGCACCAACGCCGCAAGAAAAATGTCAGTTCTGTGACTTTGGGCCGCAGAACCACAAAGCACCACTAGGTGACACAGGTGTTAAAACACTCCAATAAGAAGCCAAGAGCTGCAGACTTTGAAGATGGAAACGTTCTTAAAACAACCAAATGAAGGTGAAAGTTATGATCTCTGTACATTCATATGAATTGCTTCATAATGCATAAAAGTATTTATTTAACATTATAGTCGAGAGTAATAAAAGCAACTACTCCATTCAGTAAGGTGTATAAAATAAATACTTTCCAGATGGTCATGGTGTAACATATTTAAATTTGATGCCATTTTAGCTTTTTTAAATGTGTAAGTGTAAAGTATACTTGGTTATTAAGTAAAACCTAAATCATGATTTGGATTGGCTAAAATGTGTGTTTGCTTTAATGAGCCGCGGGCCACTTTGATCTGGAAAATGTGTATTTAAATCCCAGTTTGTGTAATAATATTTAAAAAGCAGTGAATCTTAAGGTGTACGTTTGCTGAACTCGTCCCACACTTCCTGGTCAAGCAACTGTCAATCACATTCTCATCAGCCTATGCATCCAATCAGAGCAAGGCCCGCCCCCACGTGAAACTTGAACAAGAAATCCAATGGGGGGGAATTAAAAAAAAAAATAAATAAATAAATAAACCAAACGTAGATGTGAAGCATTTTCGCTCGTTTCTTAAAGGTTTACGTTTGATAGTTTTGGCACTAATCTGATTCCATACATGTTTTAACGTATTCCGCAATTACCGGGTGTGTAGTAATGTGTTGCGCGCGTCACTGATGAAATAAATAAAGCGGAACATCGAGCGCATCTATAGATAGAAGCGTCATCAGACTGATATGGAGATAAATCATCCCATCCGACCCGTTAAATCTGCTGAAGAAGCAGAGACAGACGGGAAGCTGATGGCCACAGAAACGCAGCGTCGGGCTTGTCAGCTGTTCTGCACCTGATGCGCGCGCACGGGTGTGTGTGTGTGTGTGTGTGTGTGTGTGTGTGTGTGTGTGTGTGTGTGTGTGTGTGTGAGACAGATTTTCACCAAACAAATGGATCCTGTCACCACAATAAGCTTCTCCTGATATATTTCTTCCCCCTCGTCAGTGACGCGCTGCTGAGTTGCAGTTCACGCGGATCTTCTAGAACTTTCTGCTGGTCGCGCATTATTCCGTTACTCTGAGGACACAAACTTCCTCTGCAGAGCCACAATCCAGGATCGCTCACACTGAGACAGGTTTTATCCTTCAAAACGATGGCGTTCACATCTGCAGACATCTGCGTTCTTATCGCTAGGCTTTGTGGAAACACTGATAGATTAAATTATTGCTTGTAATCTAACCGGAGTAATATGTGAGAGAATACTTACCGTTTCCCCCGACGATAACACGGACGTTTCGTAATATTTGATATACGAATATTAATATTCGTCTTTTAATATATTTTTTTTCCAGAACAAACAAAATCAATATAAGGTGCATATTGCTGTGGTTCCACGTTTAATTGTTCTGTGTTTAGGCAGTTGAAGTCTAAATTAATAAACAAATGAATCCCCTGGGACATATCTATATAATCATCTATATAGTCATCTATATATAGATGATATAATCATCTATATGTAGTCAGACATATATCTATATATTAGATTCAATTATTTTTATTACTCAGATTATATTATCATCACGTGACTAGATTTACTCGAGGAACTGCAGTTCCTTAAATAATAAAAATAATGATAATTAAAAAATAAACCCAGATTAATGGCTGTGTTTCAACATTTGATTCTCTGGTGTTTGAAAAAAAGGAAGAAAAGAAAAGCAGAACCATCTCTTGATTCACTTTATCTACTTTGAGGGTGTTCAGAACAATCCAAAAATCCTGCATTATAAGATTCTTTAACTCTGGAATTAAAAATTAACAGATTAAAAAAAAAATATCTATATATCTCTCTCTCTCTCTCTCTCTCTCTCTCTCTCTCTCTCTCTCTCTCTCTCTCTCTCTCTCTCTCTCTCTCTCTCTCATCTCTCTCTCTCTCTCTATCTCTATATCTCATTCTTTCTCATCTATATATATATATATATACAAATCGACCAATAAAAAAATAAAAAATTTACATTGTTTTGATCTTAATAGTCTGTTATGGAATGCCAGTATATAGTAATAACAACAAAAATAATAAAAACAGCAAAGTTCAATCTGTTTTAAAGAGGAAAAAAATAATAACTTGGTTATTAAAAAGAAATACTGTATATAAAATATAATCTGTAAAAAACAGAAGTACTTTAATATTAGTTACACAGTTTGTGGTCAAAATACAAGTATATAATGAGTGTAATGCACAGTGTAATAATCAAGTGTAATGATTAATAATAAGTATAAATTTAATGCATAGTTTAAAAAAAACACTTGAGTGATGTGCTGCATTATGGATTATTATATACACTTATTCTACACTTGTACAATACTTTATTTTTAGGATAAATGATAGATTTTTACATTCAATAACTCGGAAGTCGCCTAATAAATAAATGGTTATTATTACACTAAAGCATGATGTTCTGATGAAATATGAGACACATGACACGTCCACACACACCTTCTTTGAGTTGAAGAGAGTGCGTTTTTTAGTAGTTTTTTTTTTTTCTTCCCATCAAATTGCGGAAAGGTTCTAGATTATCTTGATGAAGCTTCAGCGTGGGTGAAGACAGAGGACAGACAACAGACTGATGACGTGACGTGGACGGTAAAGTTTTATTTAGAGAACGTCTATGGAGACAATGATCACACAGAACAGACGAACCACACAGAACTGACAACGATACACAGAATGTTGAACATAAGGACGGTGACGGTGAGATGAGATGTGAAGAGAGAGGAAACAGCAGATAAGAGCAGACAGAAAAACATGTACAGTGATGATGAAGAGCAATTTGAGACAATAAATAAGTTTGTTACAGTATGACATAGAAATATGTAATAAAATAAGCTAGAAATAAAAGTTTATGCTACAAAACGTTTATCTCTTCCGAAAAACCTGCACCCATTCATTTCATGGTTGTATCATTTCAAATTAACAACACTGTTTAGAGTCAATGACATTTACAGTAAAATGTACAGTAAGTGCATAGTGTAAAAACAGTGGAGTGACGTCATTTACAGTTGTTAAGAGAATAAATGCCTCGATGGGATTGAAACGTGTTCGGTCTTATGGGTTTTTTTTTTAACTCCGATTGTTCACTCTTTATATTCATATTAATGTAAAATAAACCTGCATTTGACATGATTGGACTATAATAGCAGCAGCGATTTTCCTGAAAATTATACTGTGTACTTACAGTATTAATGGTATATATTGTATTTATATAATTAAATTATGAAGATGCTACAGCCGAGTCTCATTTAAGGCACCTTAAAACAGCGTATATGGGATTATTTACAGTATTTAATATACAATGATGGAATCATACACATTATATCTATATAATCAATCTATATAGTCATCTATATATAGGTGATATAATAATCTATATCATCTATGTATAGTCAGACATATAGACATACAGACCTATATTAGATTCAATTACTATCAGTACTCAGATTATAGCATCATCACGTGACTAGATTCACTCACTCTGCAGTTCCCTAACATCATGTTTGGGTCAAATTGACCCGTTTTCAAAATTTTTAAAGTATTTTAAAAATACAATAAAAGTATTTTTTCACTTTGAAACTTCTCCTGCTTGTCTTATTTGGTGTGATCATCATATAAAAAAAACAGTGAAAGTGAAAAAATACTTTTTCGTATTTTTTTTTAAACGTTTAACATGGCTCAATTTGACCTGAACATAATAGGAGGGTTAAATAATAAAAATAATAATAAAAGAAAACCCAGATTTAAAACAGGTCTTTCACTCGTCGTCCCCCCACTCCACCATCGGCTCGTCGTCCAGCCGCAGGATCAGATACGACAGAAACTGGAAGAGGTTTTGCCAAAACAAGGCTGCCAGGTAAAAGTAAAAGTCGCTTACGTCGATCTCGCAGGTTTCACCAGCAAAGGTCATTTCACAGACGCAGATGAACTTGTTGACCATGTTCTGGCAGTATCCACCGTTCATGCAGGGGTTGGAGCGACACTCGTCCAGGTCCAGTTCACACCTGAGGAGACGTCACCACACACACACACACACACACACACACACACACGATGCTTTCTAGCTGCTTTTACATATATAAAACTTGTTTTTGCAAGCTGTTTAACATATGTTCTGATTAATATTTTGATTATTAATTGAAATATTTAGAAAGACAGATGTGGATAAACTGTAAATGGATAAACCAAAACTGACAGGGATTGATAAACCAACATAAACAGACAAATATACTGATAGAAAGACAGACAGACAGACTAACATACAGAAAATAGAGAGAACAGACATGTGGGTGATAGATAGATAGAAAGGCGGACGATAGATAGATAGACGGACAGACAAGCGGATGATAGATAGATAGATAGAAAGACCGACAGGCGGAATATAGAGAGAACAAACTACTTTGTTGTAAAAAGGTAACGAAGTACATTTACACCTCTGGTGACAGACAGACAGACGGACGGACGGACGGACGATATATAGAGAGAAAAGACATGTGGGAGATAGATAGACAGACAGATAAGATGGACATGCTGACGACACTGACATGATGAGACAGACAAATAGATACTATTCCAAATAGATAGAAAGACATAGATTGATAGACAGACAGACAGATACACATATAGATAGAAATGATAGACAGACGGGACAATAGATAGACAGAGACAGGCGGGCGATATATATATATATATATATATATAGATATGTGGGTGGGTGGATGGATGGATGGATAGATGGATGGATGGATGGATGGATGAGTGGGTGGGTGGGTGGATGGATGGATAGATAGAGTGGGTAGATGGATAGATACGTAGATGGATAGATACGTAGATAGACAGACAGACGTATCTATGGTAGATGAGAGAGAGACGAAGCGAGAGCAGCTATTGGCTGAATAATCACCAGTGACCGGAGAATCCCGGGAGACAGTGGCAGGTCATGTGAGCGTCTGAGCAGTTCCCTCCGTTAAAGCAGGTGTAGTTCTGCTGCTCATCGCCACAGATGGACACCGGGAGTTTGGGGGGTCTGGAGAGGAAGAGGAGGGTCAAGAAACACCACAGAGGATGAAGAGGATTAGCATGTGAATGTGCGTCTGACCGCGAGACACAGACGACACTAAAGGCGTCACTTAATAAGAAGGAACAAACAGCTCATCATTAAATAAGGCTTCCCACAAGGACATTACTTTAATAAATAATCAAGGTAAGATTAAATATTTTGTACAAAGATAATAATTACATTTACTCGTTATAGAATGTTTTTCAGCGTACCATTTATAATACTGGACAGTGTAGGTTTGCTTTGTTTTATTATAAAAGTGTGCACTTAATATATGTATTTTATATTATAGACGATCTGTCATCATGTATACACATATATACAGTATATATATACGTATATGTATATGTGTGTGTGTAAATACGTAAGTGTATATATGTATATGTATACACATTATATATACACGTGTGTG
>CM051507.1:1162670-1207325 GCA_028031935.1 Paedocypris micromegethes
TTTTCCATTGATGAGTTTTAAATCATTGTTCTGGATATATTTAAAAAAAAAAAAAAGACTTGCTGATGTTCATTTTAATTCTAAAGTATATAATACAAATCAACACATTAAAACTTTTAAAATTATTACAAAATTCTATAAGATAGATTGTATAGACAAGAGCACAACTTACAAGTTCCTGACAACAACATACCACGGGGGCTCTTCGATCCGAACCCTGAGGAAACACACACACACACAGAGAGAGAGCATGTGTCAGTGCTTTTCTTTAGAAGCAAACCTTCACTTTATCTCTAAAACAGAAAGAAAGATCTCTGAGCCGTGACAACCAAGCAGTATAAAGTCAAGAACAAGACATGTTATGAGGAACAGGCTTCAGTTAGGAGAGGAAAGGAAAGTGAGGTGATGGCAATATGGCCACTAGAGACCATACTGAATTGATGCTCTGCTCTGCAATTCAGCACACAGTGAAGTGAAGACACGCACAAACCCGGAGCAGTGGGCAGCCTAAGCCGTGCCCGGGGTCATGTGGGGTTCAGTGTCTTGTCCAAGGTCACTTAGTTGTAGAACTTAGTTGTCCCCTACCACAACTTCCGCAGTTATCGTAGATACCACATATATACTATACACATTTTTCTTTTCTTTTTTATTTTTTTAGAAATTGTATTCAAATTATTCCTCAGTAGCAAAAAAAGTAGGTTTTTGGGTTTGTAAAAGGTCTTTGCTGAACAATATTTTTCTGTAATATTTAATGTCAAAAATATGTGTTATGTGCATTACTTGGCTTTTAGCCAGACCATTGTCATGTTGACAGGTTGCTCCAGTGCTCCAGGGCCAAAGTTTTTTTTTTTTACATTTTATTTGAGTTCAATTTTAATTTTTTTTTTTCCAAGCTACTTTAATTTTACAGTGTAAAACTCCTCACAGTGTAGCTGTAATTCATGTGGCACAACTTTTTTGGAAAATACCCATTTGTGATTAATAAATAATAAAAAGATCACTACAGTAAATATAAGATAATTTAAAAAATAATATTAATATTATTAAAAATTGATTATTTTAGTACAGCTGGACGAAACAGTCAGTTATCATAAATAATGGCAGATGTTTGGCAAAAATGGAAAATATAATTACTAAATATCGGAAAATATAGTTATTTAAATACCGTTATTATCGACTAGGAGTGGGCAAAATGAGTGGGGGGGGGGTGGACATTACATTTTAGTAGACCTTGGTTACCTTATGTGTAAAATCTGTATTGTAACTTTATTTCAAGAAATTTGAAGCTTACCCTCAAAATCATTTTTGATACAGTTTGTCTTTTAAAAGTAGTAGACCTGACAATTGTGGTAATTTAAGAGGAGATTTAAGAGAGAATTGAAACGGACAGAAAATGTACGCTGTCACGCTTTCTTTCTTGCTCTTTCTCGTGCGTCGAAGCTCGAATCTGAATCCGAACGTCGCGTGAAACAAACGTTTACAAACGACTTTGATGGTTTTCGCATCAACACTGGTTTACCACCCACCCCTGATATCAACAAGAGTGGTTTAAGGATCCAGTTACACGGCACAAACACTGTAGAGCAATGAAACCCCTAATGGACTCACGAGCAAAAGGAGCCAGTGAACTTGCTGGGACAGAGGCAGGTGTAGCTGTTGAAGCCGTGCAGACAGGTGGCTCCGTTGGCACACTCGTGGTTGGCACACACGTCCACCTTCACCTCGCAGTGTCGGCCGGCGTAGCCTCGCTCACACGTGCAGTTGTACGTCAGCTTGTGGTTGCTGCAGTAGCCGTGCTGACACGGATTGGAGACGCACGTGTCTGTTATCTTCTCGCAGTGATCGCCGCCCCATCCCGGGAGACAGAAGCAGTGGTAGAGGTTGAAGTGGTCATCACAGATGCCGCCGTTCAGACAGGGGTTGGGCTCGCACACCAGCTCCCCAACGCAGCCCGTCTGGAGGGACGCGAGGGAGATCTTCTCAAACTTCTCCTCCTGGGTGCGTGGGAATCTCACTTCGCTCGAGCTGTGGTACGGGAGGACAATTCCACCGATCTCCACGTTGCTCAAGCATCCGCTGAAGTTCCCGTCTTGGCCTCCCAGAAGGATGTCTACACTGTCTCTCAGGAAGTCCAGGTTCCCGGTGCTGAGGGTGGACAGGGTAGGCTGCTCGCTCTCCTCCATGGGCGCCATCATCCACGGGGAGGAGTTGGTCCAGGGGTTTGCCATGAGAAGCTCCACAACGTGCCACTGGCCATCGCTGACCGCTCTCGGGCTCAGGAGGGTGAGCGCTGAGGAAGACCCGCTCAGGAGCTCCAGCGCCACCAGTCCGTCCTGAATGGACACGGTCAGGAAGTCGCCGGCGTGGCTCTCGGCGTGCAGCAGCACCGCGTTGGCGTTCCTCGTGCGGATGCTGAAGACGATGCTGCTGAGGTGGCGCGAGATCAGCCCGTTCCCGCGGTACGTCAGGGTGGTGTTCTCCTTAAACGTCACGTTGGAAAGGCCTGGAAATGACACGGACGATGGTCACAGAAATGTCAAATGAAGTGACGCAAATAAGTTGCAAAATTAAGTGACAAAAGATAAAATGGACTCGAGTGGGGATCTAAATAGGTTTTGAACCAACGTTGTTCCTGTAGAAGGAGAAGGAGAAGGAGAAGGAGAAGGAGAAGGAGAAGAGAAGAGAAGAGAAGAGAAGAGAAGAGAAGAGAAGAGAAGAGAAGAGAAGAGAAGAGAAGAGAAGAGAAGAGAAGAGAAGAGAAGAGGAAACAATAGAACTGAATAAAGTAGAATAGAATAGGAGAAAATAGAATTGAAAAGGAGAGATTAGGACAGAACAGAACAGAATACAATAGGAGAAAATAGAACAGAATATAATGGAATATTGAATGGGGAGAATAGAATAGAATGGATTACAATAGGAAAGAATGTAACAAAATACTATAGTACAGGAAAGAATAGAACAGAATAGGAGAGAATAGAATGGAATAGGAAAGAACATACTAAAGTAAAAGACGAATAAAGTATAATACGAAACAATACATCACAAGATACAATGAAATTGGACTTTTGGCAACATTGTTCAAATTACAAAAGTTAATTTAGCATTCTGAATATTCCAAGTGTAAACAAAGTGCTTAGACCAAAAGGTAAATACAAAGAACAATGTAAACATGAGTAAAGGACGAGGTAAACAAACACACATTCTTTGCAAACTGGTCCATCACGAGTCTGAAGACCCAGGAATAAAAACTCTAGTAACTAGAGGTCAACACTTCAAGTCTGGTTAGCATAGATAATCAGTTCTTATATTTCATGTTTTATTTAACTACGCTTGTGGCATAAAGAGAGAAACGTTACAATTTACGTTTAGTACCAAATTGTATTTTTTTTAATTATCTCGAGGCGCCATAGTAACTGACTGAGACATGGCTCATAAGTAAACTAATTCTAAAGTACTAATTAATAAATTTTGTACAGTGTAAATAAAAAACAAGTTTTATCACTTGTGATTAATTTTAAGAGATTACGTCTGAAGTTTAAAAAGAAAATAAAACACCACTGTGTCGCTCAGCGTGTCTTTTTTTGTTTGTTTAAACTAGACTAAGATATTGGAAATGACAGCTAAACGATTAAGCCAATTGTTCCTAATCCAAAGACGACTAATCCAGGCATAAACAAATCTGCTTCTGCCGTTCTCAGCTCCTCAAACAAGAAGATTAAAAGTCAAGTTAGTCCAAAGAGTATGTAATATACAGAATACTGTAATCCTCATCGAAAAATAACACCATGTCTGCATGTGGTTCAGAAAATGAACGTTTCTGTTCAATCTACACTATTTTATGGAACTAATAGCCCATTGATAATCCTAAAAAAGACTGAGAAATTGGCCGTGCATTTTATAATATACAGTATGTCAAATCATACTTCTTAAAAGTGAAAAAAAAATTTAAATAGCCGTTAGAAATTACTGATGCACTTTATAGTCAAAAAAGTAATAATCTAATTAGTTATTTTTAGATTTTGTGTAAAAAAAAAAAATAAAAAAAATAATAATAATAATTTTTTATTTAAAAGATAAGTCCATATCTTTACAAATGTTATACGTATACTATCGTTCAAAAGCTTGGGGTCACCTAAACAATTTTGTGCATTTCATAAAAAGTCACACTTTATTTTCTAAGAGCAACGATAGACTGTCGAGTTTCGATTAGTTCTCTGTTTCTGGCTATTTTGAGCGTTTGATTGACATACAAATGTGATGCTCCAGATTCTCAACCTTCTCTGAGGAAGGTCAATTCAGTATCATCTTTAATCAGCTAAACAGTTTCCAGCAGTGCTAACATGATCAAACAAGGCTTTTACAATCATCCATTATCCCTCTGACACAAATAGTGTTAATGCACAAACAAATTGTAGCATTAAAACACCTGAGTGACAGTTGCTGGAAATGTTCCTCTATACACTTATGTGGACATTGCATCAAAAACCAGACATTTACAGCTAGAATATTTGTTTACCACATTAGCAACGTATAGAGTGTATTTCTGATGAGTTTAAAGTTATTTTCATTGACCAAAACAGAGCTTTTCTTTTAAAAATAAAGTCATGTCAAAGTGACCCCAAACTTTTGAACGTTAGTGTATATCAGTCTCCTATCCATTTGTTCGTTTCTTCCTCAGATGTGCTTGTGTTTGCTGTGACGTACATTCGTAGCCCTGTGTGAGGGTCCGGCACGTAGCTTGTGATGGGCAGGGCGTGACCTCACACCAGCGCACGTCCTCGCACCTCTGCCCTAATGTACTGGGGGGGCAGGCGCATCTGAAGTCGTCCCATAGAGAGAAGCACATGCCGCCATTCTTACACGGATTCTTCTGGAATGGAAATGAAAAAAAACACTTGGATGAAAATCAAATGGACTAATTTACAAATAGTATGTAAAAAAAAGTAAACGACTAGTTAAACAATGTGGCGTTTGGTGAATTTGAAAGATTGAAGAGAACTACAGTGACCAAAGAAATAAAGAATCTGCGGTAGAAGTATAGGCTGCCCACTGCTCCGGGTTTGTGTGCTTTCACTTCACTGTGTGTGTAACTTATATTGTGTGTTAAATGCACAGCCTTAATACTGCCCCTAGTGGCCATACTGACAGACTCACATTTTGTTCCTCCTTCTTTCATTCCTTTCTTTATATCTTTTTTTAAATTTCTTTCTTTATTATTTATTTTATTATTTATTTATTTCTGTCATTATATCTTTCTTTCGTTCATTCTTTATTTCGTTGGCTCTCTTTCTTTTTTGTCTTCTATCTTTTATTCTTTCTTTTTCTACTTTTTTTTCTTTCTTTCATTATTTCGTTTTTCCCTCTCTTTCCCTTTCTTTCATTTTTTTTCCTTCTTCCATACTTTCATGCCTTCTTTAATTTTTTTCTTACTTTCTTTCTTTCTTTCTTTCTTTCTTTCTTTCTTTCTTCCCTCCTTCCATTCCTTACTTCTTTTTCTTTTTTCCCCTTTTTCCGTGCCTTCTTTTTTTTTTTTTTTTTTTCTTTCTAATCTAGAAAAAAAATATGGTCGTGTTGGAACTTTGTCAACAATATTTCCACAGTAAAGATGAGGAAAAAACGTATTCAGGAAAAAAGAATAGAATTTTGGTTTGCTTAGCAAAAAAAGAAAGCAAAAAAAAAAATTATATTATTTTATATGTAGATCTAGAGATACAAGGTGATTTACAAGGTAAATTTTCAAACACCAAAATTTACCACGTCACAATGAATAAACCCACCAGACAACCCTTCTCATCGAAATATGAGTATAAATTGTATTGTTCTCCGCCCTAGACTTCCCGAACAAATTTTTTTTTGAAAATCTGAAATATTGATTTGTCCAAATTTGGAGCAGCTGCCCTAGTGGTCACTGCAATTGAAACCCCATGCAGCTGCCACCTCACCTCAACGACTCATTGCTGCCACCTGGTGATCCAATTATGTATTACAAGTGTGTACTTACATTAACATTTTTTTTTCATTTAAGTCCCTGTAAACCGACGATGAACAAACCGCATCACCAGTGAAGCAATGGCATGAAGCATCATGGTGACTTACGGAGCAGGAGTCGTCGCTGGTACAGCCGGCAGTGACCTCCACCATGTCATCCGCTCCATACGATGGCACTGAACTACCCAGAGGGAAGAACTGGAGCGTCTTTCCGTTTATTTGAAGATCCTGCAAACACCCTTTAAAGTGTCCGCCGAAATCAGAGATGTTCAGATTGTCGTCCGTCCCACCGACATAGACCACGTCCCCAATCTGAACGGAGACCGGCTGGACATACGCGGACAAGGGTTCACGTCCTGATTCCTGAAGGGTCATCACGCCGTCCTCCACGCCGACGCTTATGAAGTGGATCTCGCCATCGTTAATGATGCCTTCACCAGTGATGGTCTCCAAAGCCACGGTTTGAACATTCACTCGACCCTTTTCCAACCAAAGCTGCAAATATGGCGTCGCCGTGTTGGTGAGCAGCACCATCAGACCGGATTCCTTGCGTGTTCGTAGAAAAAAGGAGAGATAAAGACTGTTGTGCTCCATCGGATGCTTTATGGTGAAGACGGCATAGCTTGTAGAGTTTTCCAGTCCGAATCTAGCCGTGACGGACTCTGTAGAAGAACGAGACGAGTCAGTTTTTGAAGCAGTAGCCTTGATGCAGTTTCTAAACTAAGCTAGTGAAAAACATACTACGTTTACAGTATATGCTAATTGAGTGTCAGCAGGTAATTTAGTGTCAGTGGTGTTAAGGACTTGAGTAAATGGACTTTGTTACTATAAGTTATACTATATTAGGGCTGCACAATATATCGCAAAAATACCGTTAAAAAAGCATGTCAAGCGTTTGAGTGTTGCATCATCCAAATCTGACCAATCGAAAGGAGCCTTTATGCCCGCCTCCCAAATAGACATTATACTAGGGGTGGGCAAACTACGCCCTTTAAATGTTTTAATCTGGCCCGCCAAACTTTAAATGAAAGTCAGATACAGTTTTATGTAAATCCGGTGAATCTGTTAATCCTGTTATGAAGGCTTATTTTGTTTTTTTATGTAACACATTTTAAAAAGCGGAACCATAAACACAAAATGTACGTAAAAGAATTGTACTAGTATATATTTTTAACATTTATTTTTACATTGTCCGTCTATGGAATCATATGCCAAACATTTCAAAGAAACAAACGAAAATCTTCACACTTCAGATTTTTTGTCCGTTTCGGGCAAACTTTTTGATTCGCTGGCCACGTTGGGATCTAACATTTGACAAAAGGGCCGGACAAAGGGCCCTTACTCTGATTGGCCCCTTTGTCAAATGTTAGAACCCAATGTGACCAGCGAATCAAAAAGTTTGCCCACCCCATGTTATAATATTGGCTAGACCAGCTGAAAAGAACTTGAGCGAGCAACGCAAACGCAGATGAGGAGAGGACATGAACAAATATGTCCTGCCGCAAAACTGTGGTCACAACGAGAGGAAACACAACTAACCTCCACAGTCACCTGGAGCACAATCACCGGGAGCTGGATGAAGAGTTCCCAATTTGCAAAGATGTCCAACAACAGACGTTCGATCAAAGTTTTAAAAAAGCAACGCTGTGTAAAAAAAACATTGACCCGCCGTCACAAACTCACGAACGCCGTCACACGCTTTTTAGTCAAAGACTTAATGCTGGTTAACACCAGGTTTCTAGTCAAAGTGTTTGACTAAAAGTGTAGGCAAATTAAAAAAATATTAAAAATATATTGCCTGTTTGTTTTAGTATGAGGATTCATTTTAGTAATCAGTAGTTTTGGGTTTTATTATATGGGAATATGTAATATCGCAAGCAATATTATTATCGCAATACTCAACAGCAATATTGTATATTTTCTCAATATCGTGCAGCCCTAAACTATAAGTTACAATATTTAACTAAAAGTTAATTATTGGACTGTATTTAGTTTAATTACTTCTTCCAGTGTTATTTTGTCTGTTAAGTGTCTCGGCGTATCTAATGTTTCTTTATTTCTGTTATTGAGCCAATAAAAGCTTACACTGTAGCACGTCTGCCTACCGACCATTGTTTAACTCTAACTTAATTATAATATGTTAATATATGTTACGATTTTGAACGCCGAAAATTCGAAAAAAAAAAGGGGGTTCTTAAACTAGGGCAAATATGGTAACTGGAATCAAAACGTTATTGTAAATCTACAGTCAAGTTAATCAAAATAAAATGAATCTTACCCTCAGCACAGTTTTGCCCCGTGTACGGCCTTCGGCACTTGCACTGGTAACCCTGCCAGAGGTTCACACACTCGCCCTTGTTCTCACATGGTCCAGAAAGGCATCGGTCATGATGACTGCAACCTTGTGTGACGTTCACCGCCGAACTTCTCAACCAGTCTTCTGGAACCATCAGCTGAGACTCCACAAACAAGTCCCTCATGCAGCCAATAAAAGACATCCCTCGATCATCCAGTCCTCCGAAAATTGTGTTCTGTATTCCCGGGTCCAGGTCAATATCCCCAGCCTCGATTTGACCCGTTGCAATGCACCCATCTTGGTCCAAACAAGGATCCAAAAGCTGCAGAAGCAGGGTGTCTTCACCAAGAACCGCCTGCACGGTGTACCACTCGCCATCGGACACGTTCTGGGACAAGGTCAAGCTGGGCGTCTCCACCTCAGGGAAGCTCCTCAGATGAAGAAACAGACGGCTTTCCCGAAGCTCCAGTTGAAGGGTGGTACCTCCACTGCCCCTTTGAAACATCACAACGTTCTCCAGTACCGTGCGGAAGCTGAAGGTGAGGTTGAAAAACACTTCCGAACCCAGTAGTAGCAGCGTCTGGAGGTTGAGGTATCCCCCGCTGGTCTCAAAGGAGAAGGCGGTGGACGTCTGGCAGTAAGAATCGGTGAAGCCAGGTGGGCAGAGGCAGTTGTACCCGTGTAGACCGGCATTCAGGAAGGGCCTGCAAGCCGCTTTGTTCTGGCACTCGTGGCCTTCACATCCCACCAGGGGCTCGGAACAGTTCTGCCCGCCGTAGAAGACGCCATCTTGACGGTCGGGTGGGCAGATGCACTTGTAGCCGCCCTGAAAGTCCTCGCAGTCTCCGTGATGGCACGGGTCGGAGCTACAGAAAGTAACGTTTTGTTCGCACAAGGCACCTAAATGAATAGAAACGTCAGTAAATGTCCTCAAACGCAACAACATTGTAGAGGATTATGTTACTAGTGTCAAACGTTTTCAACTTTTGTTGTATTTAAACACGAGTGGGCACATATTTCTACAGATTAGTTAACCATAACAGATAGTCCCGGGTGGCACGGCTCAAGGCTGCCCACTGCTCCGGGTTTGTGTGTGTTCACTTCACTTGTGTGTGTAACTTCACGGATTGAGTGGCCATATTGACAGTCTCATTTTCTTTCTGTCTTTCTTTCTTTGTGTTATTCTTTTTTTTTTTTTCTCTCTCTCTCTCCCTCCTCCTTGTTCTTTCTTTCTTTCCTCATTCTTTCCATACTTCCTTCCTTCCCTATTTCCTTTTTCTATTCTTCCTTGCTTTTCTTTCTTTCTTTCATTCGTTAATTCTTTCAGAAAAAAAATTTGGGTGTAAGAGTTCTGTTTGTAGTTCAGACATTTGTTTTACACAAAGTGTAAAGATCAGACGATCATTTTAAAGCTCCGGACTGTCTAGATTTGGGCAACAAATCGGACAACAGAAAATTCTCAAAGTTATGAGTCTCATAATAAAGAAAAAAAATTATAATAAAAAAAATTCTCTAGATGGGTGTAAGTGAAAATGCCAACAAGTGAAAGCAAAGCCGGAAAAATAAAGAAGGAACAACAACAACAAAAAACTTCCCAATCGTCTCTTCACGATTACCATATGATGATACACCATATAACACCTTCGTTACGTCTCCACGTCTTTACACAATCTTTCCATCAAGTTTTTCAACAATTTGTCAATTTGAAATGTATTTATTAAAATTACAGTTGGCATTTTGAGGGTTGGAACGGATTAATAGCTTTTCAATTATTGTCAATGAGGAAATACAATTGGACACTATAGAGATACTCACAAGTTCTTAAACAGTAATTACACAATAGAGCAAAGCCGAAGACATAACACGATTAATTTACCACAAACGACCATAAGATCAGAGAGCAGCGGAAAAAAAAATACAAAAAAATCACCTGAAACGAGTAACAAGAAACTCCAAACACGAGCCACTTCATCCATAGCATTAGCGCATCACCACTCGCCGGATTCATCTACCGCGTCGCGCTTTTCATCGGTCCGTATAGAGTGAAGGAGCCATTGCCGTGGCCTTCGCAGCAGAAGTCTTGAGTAACGGAGCGCTAGGGGATTAGCCTAATACACGCTGAGCATCTTACAACCACCACGGCCAATTTTAGCCTCCGCCACCACGTGTCCAGCTGCTGAGCGTCCGCGCGCGCGCACACACACACTCGTCTGATGATCTTACAGGCCAAAACCATAAACGTACAACTAACCACAGACAAAACCAGTAGTAGTTGTGTACTTGTTACACTTGTGTACACCGCCACACTTTACGCCCCGCAGGACACATCGTTTGTCTCCACCTTCACCAATGACTTTGTAGTGTTAGCATGCCAGGGGAGACTGGCACCAGAGAGTCGGGTTCTCTAGGTTATTTCCTCTCACCCTGCCAGAGAGGTTTTGTTTTCCTAGCCACTGTCGCGATCTAGCTTGCTCTTCTGGTCATAGCACATAGTCTGAACAACAATGGACATGTTTTTCCTTTTTAACTGACTCTTTGTTTTTTTGCCCAAATTTCTGAACTCGTATAAAAAAATGGACATTTTTCTTTTCACTTTTTCACAAAGCGTCTTTGCGTTGGTCTTGGACTAAGAAAAGCGCTATATAAATAAACTTGAACTTGAACACGTCGTATCCCTCTCTGTCTCTTACTCTCTTTCTCGATCTCTTTCTCGTTCCATTTATCAATCGACTTTTCCTTCCTCTTTCTGTCAGTCTTTTGCTCTCTCTCTCTTTCACAGTCTCTTTCATTGCTCTATTATTTTACACTCTCTCTATCAACTGTTCTTTCTTTCTCTTCATCGTTCTATTTATCTGTCTTTCTGTCTTCCATTGCTCTACTCTTTTCCCCCTCATCTCCTCTTTCTCTCTCTCTCTTTCTTTCTTTGTCAATCTATTTATATATCTATTGACTTTTTTTCCTCTTTCTGTCTTTCTTTTGCTCTCTCTCTTTCACATTCTCTCTTTCTATTGATCTATTCTGTTACAATATATCACCCTTTCTTACTTTCTCTTCTCCTCTTTCTTTCTTTCTCTCTCTTTCTTTCCCATTCTATTTATCTGTCTATCAACTCTCTCTTCCTTTTTCTGTCTCTCTTTTCTCTCTCTTTCTTTCACATTCTATTCTCTTTAAATATTCTCTTTCATTGCTCTATTCTTTTAAACTCTCTCTATCACTCTTATTTTCTTTCTGACTTTCTTTCGCCCTTCTCCTTCTACAGAATTCTCTCTTTCTCCACCCCCCTCTCCCACACGCTCTATTTTTCTATTTCTCTATTTTTCACACTTTTCTTTGTACACTTTCTGTATCACTCTTTCTCTTTCACTCTCTATATCTTTATCTGTCTAATGCTGTAACCTTTTTACCATGTCTCTATCAACCTTTTTTTCTTTCGTTCTTTCTTTCTTTCTCTTCTCCTTGCTCTCTCTCTCTCTCTCTCTCTCTCTCCATGACTCTTTCTCCCTATTCCTATTCTCCTTTTCTCCCCGCTCTTTCTCTAACACGCTATCTTTCTATCACTATTTTTTCCACACTATTCTTACACTTTCTATATCCCTTTCTTTTTCTAACGCTCTAACCTATATTTACAATGTCTCTATAACCCTTTCTTTCTTTCTTTCTCATTTCTCCTTCTACCCCCCTCTTTCACAATCTATCTTTCTATCACTCTATTTTTCACACTATTCTTTTTACACTGTCTATATATCATCCTTTTGTTCTCTCTGTCTTCTCTTTCTCTCACTCTCTATCTAATACCATTCTCACTCTCTTTCTCTCCCTATCTGTCCATTTTCCTTTTTCCTTCCTTTTCCTTTCTGTCTCTCTTTTTCTCTCTCTTTTTTTTTTTATCTGCCCCGGACAGTGTGTGCGAGGTGCAGTCCCAATTGCAGTGTAAAGTTTCTAAAGTGTAAAGTAAAAAAAGCTATTGAAGTTTGAAACAAGTTTTGTACAATAATGAATTTGGCCAAAAATATCTGATCACATTTCATCATGGTAAAGATCAGAAACATGACAGGTTTTGAGTGCGAGTTGCTCGTAAACACACACCTGAAAAGCCCAGTGGACATTTACAGATGACTCCAGATGCGTGTCTGGGGTTGTACTGCCGTGGAAGAAGGAATTCTGTGCCGTAGAGATTTTCCCAGGACAGCTCAATACACGTGGCTTGGTTTTGACAAGGATTGCTTTCACACTCGTTTATGTCAGTCTCACAGTTTCGACCCTCAAACCCTGGAAAACAATTATAAAACGAACAAAAATAGTAGAGTAGATACACTTTAGTTGATGCATTCTTGCAAAAAAAAAGCCAATGTAGAATTTTCTATTGTACCACAATTTCAAAGTTAAAAAAAATAGTAATAATTAACAAAAAAACAAAACAAAATGTAATTAAAAAAAAAGACAACGGGTTATTTAAAAAAAATAATGTAATAATGATAAAGTATAATAACGTACAATTTTAGTGAGTAAACGGAAACTGACCTGGCCAGCAGTTACAAGTGTAGTTCCTGTCTTCATCCTCACAGAGGGCGCCATTGAGACAGGGTTTAGACCAGCACAGTGGAGGGGGGATTTCACAATGATCGCCAGAAAAGCCAGTTTCTAAGCAGTCACAACTGTACCTACAACCACATTTCAAAATATGGACATTTATTTAAAAATAAATCTAACAAATATTTATAATAATATAAAGTAATAAATAGTAAACCAATGTGTCTCCTGCTAATTATATCACATGACCGTGAAATTACTCTATAAATTTGTTTTTTGGATGAGAATTGAGACGAAAATAATATGTTAATCATATAAACATTCATTTTTTTACATATTATACTTGTGTTTTTTTATTAAGGTATTTATTTGTTACGGGTTTTTTTTTAATCAATTACATCATAATAATAGTTATTCACTGTTTTTTAAGTAGTTTATTTATTGCAAAATGAACAAAAATATTTGTATTAAATAATGTATTTTCTGAAATGTGCGAAAATTTGCACATTTCAGAAAATTTGTTGTGTAAAATACACGTGTGTGTATAAATGTGTTTACCCGTTGATTTCGTCCACACACAGTGCCCCGTGTTGGCACGGCTGGTCGAGACATTCATCGATGTTGCTCTCGCAGCGTTCGCCCTGGAAGCCCGGCGGACACAGGCAGGAGAAGCCATTGACCCGGTCACTGCAGCTGCCCCCGTACAGACAGGGCTGGGACAGACACTCGTCCAGCTCAACCTCACACACGCTGCCTGCAAGTAAAAGAAATGATTTAAAAATGTATATAAGTATAGTATATATTTATAAAAATACGTATTATTATCATTTTTTAATTTAACTGATTTTAAATATAAGAAATATTAATAAGAAATATTTCATTTATTCATTAACAATTTCTTTTGACTTTTGTGATGCAGTTCCACACTTTCGCCACTAGATGTCCCACTTTCACCGCCACTAGTTAAGACGCGTCACGTGCCAGTTTAAAGCGCTGCCGATGGCTTATCTCCCCTTCACTCACCCGTGTACCCAGGCCTGCAGAGACAGACGTAGTGACCGATCTTGTCCACACAGGTGGCGCCGTTCTTACAGGGCCATGACACGCACTCATTCACCTCGATCTCGCAGCGTTCGCCCTGGAACCCTGGCACACAGAAGCAGGTGGGTCCAGTCTTCCTGCTGCGGCAGATGGCGCGGTTCCGGCAGGGGTTTGGCTTGCAGTGGTCCACTTCCCTCTCACAGAACGCTCCGGTGAAACCCTCCTGACACACGCAGGCGTACCCGGGGGTCCGGTCTCGCACCCCCACACACTGGGCTCGGTCCCCGCACAGCCCCTCGGCACAGAGCTGGGCACTGGAGTGGCAGTCGTGCTGGGACGGGCCGGGCTCACAGTGGCACAGCACCTCCCCCGGGCGAGTCCTGGTGTGCTGGCACGTGGCATTGCCCTGGCAGGTGAAGAGCTGGCAGAGCTCCGGAGACGAGTCGCAGTGTGTGCTGGGCACGGGAGACTGGCACTGGCACAGGAAGTCGGAGGAGGCGTCCCGGCACGATGCCATGTTCTGGCAAGGCTCGTCCAGGCAGAGCGTCCTGGGAAGGGTCGAGCCTGTGGGGGTTTACACAAGCGCATCTGATCAAAACCAGTGACAACGAACGAGGGAGGAAGACAAGTCAAGCTGGTAAAGATAAGTTTGTAATAAAGTAATACCGTATTTACGCGAATATAAGCAGCCCCCTGATTTTTCAGGCACAAATAAAATGATTGACGTTTCTGGTTCAGTTATGTTAATGTTTTCTTAAAAACACTATTTTTCTTTACTTATCAAACCTAGCTTGTGACTCGCAAATAGTTTTATTTGAATAATGGATAACAAAGAATCGATTCTAGTTGTCAAAACTTCATTTCCCAAGATCCTTTGCACTAGTCTGCACATGCACAAAGCAACTGTGAGGCACTTCAAGCTCTCTGTTTATCCGATGCTGTGAAGAGAATCGAAACGAAGAATTATTATCCCGTTTAGCAGAGCGTTTTGATTGTGTCTGTTGCTTGGATTTTCTACTTCTTGCCCGTGTTTTTCATTTTCGACAGTTTTGACTCCTTCTGCCATGACAAATTGGACCTGTTTGTTAGCGCTAAGCTAAGTGGCCGTGGTTTGAAGTCTCTGTTTGTTGTAATATAAATATTGTACTGTATTTAGTTTAACCTCACTTCTTCCAGTGTTATTTTGTCTCTGTTTTTTTACAGTAGTTGAATTAGTTGGATATTTAGTTGCATTTTATATAATGCTAACTGCAACATAATGCAACATTTTACATTTAAAACTTCAATTTGTATTACACACTTTGATTAACAATATTTTCTCCACGTGATATTATTTTGTGAAATATTAGATGATGATTTTACAGTACAATTGCGCGTCGGGCCAGTAGGGGTTTACACAAACACATCTGCTCCAAGACAGAAGTAAGAAAGTCTTTTTGAAGGAAAGTTGAAAAGTTGAAGGAAAGTTTGATCAGTTTATTCTTCATCGTTCTGTGTTGGTTTTAAAGCATAAAGCATGTATTGTCTTCTTGTTAATATTCCGATATACATTTTTGTCCTCGTCACACTTATTTACGCAAAGGTCAAAAACGTAAAAATTATATACCATAGTTTTTTTTGCATAATGCAATTATTCAACTAATTCAACATCACTGTAAGATTTATAATTTGTACTGTACATATATTTTCATAACATCCTTCTAAACTAATAATACATTTCACATAACTATAATATTTGAATTATACTTAAGAATGATACAGTTCTCTGTGCTTCCAGAGAGATAGATAGATAGATAGATAGATAGATAGATAGACAGACAGACAGACAGACAGACAGACAGACAGACAGATAGACAGACAGACAGACAGATAGATTTTTTTAAATCATTTTTAATCATTTTTTAATTCTTTTTCAGATGCCCTTCCGTCCATCCATTATCCATCATTTCCTCCTGCTCTGGGTCTGAGCAGTGATTCCCTTCTCGCTCAACATTCCAACAGTTCTTCCTGGATTAGAACACCTCCCGAATGGAAACGCCTTCCCCGGATGGGAACGCCTTGATGCTCTCCAGAAAGATAAGGAAGTCTCAAGAACATCACTGATCAAATTGATCCGTAATATTCTAATTTTCCACTTTAAAGAATTCCTTCATATCCAAAACGTAGATTTATCACTTCACCAGCGAGTCTATTGTGTATGTCTCTCAATCAAACGTCCTTCAAAACAGCGACATGCACCCGTCCGACAAGCTTTACACCGATAGGTTAATACGCATTAGCTGAATTGTTAGTCATCAGCAGAGCCAATCAAAAATCACAAAGCCTCCCCTCTCCTTGACCCCTCCCAAAATACCATTCAACCTACACAATTCCCGGACAGTACCTAATTATGCAAATGTCATTCGTAAATGCACCAATGGTAAACCATCCAAAATGATAATCCCGTGGACCATCTAAATGCGTAATTCGACACTTTTTTTTTCCTTCACAGAACGATGTGCTAGATGAGCTTTGAGCAAGTCTAATCAGATCAGTGGGTTTATCTGACGTGCTGGATTATCCCGTCAGTCCTACCTACTAAGGATAGCCACGGTTGCTGGTCCTTTTTTAATGAAACTGGGCCAAAGCTCATGTACTTTACCTGAAGCCATCAAGCTAAGCACGAACATAAGCTCAAGTATTACAAAGCAGGTTTAATCCTTTTATACACACTTTATATAAATAGACAGTCGTGGCCTAGTGGTTCGAAAGCTGGATTCGCTGCCTTAAATTCAGGACCGGCACAACTGGGTCGACGTCCTTGAGGCCACAGATAAGACTGACCACTGAACCAGGAGTGTGTGTGTGTGTGTGTGTGTTAAAGAAACTGTGATTTCCAAGAGCAAAGGTAATATAGGATTCTCTACTGATTGTTATTATGATTTACGGCAAAATACTGTGTTTCCAGCAATCTGGTTTTGTCCAAAAATCATGTAACAAGTCCATGTTTGAAGTGTTACAAAAAACAGGAGCTTACTGTAAAGATAGTAAAACTGTATGTTGCTGTAACATATCCATGTTTACTTTAACAGAGAAAATTAGCAGCAACCATAACGGTTTTGCAGATAATGTTAAATGGTTTAATCTCTCAAAAACATACAAAAAACGTTACATCACACCACATTTTGTGCATTTCTACTGATTTTGAACAATTTCTACTGCAAACATATTACAAAACCATCTTTACTATAGAAAGAGACATTTCTAATGTCTCGATGAATGTTTTGTAGAAGGACAGAATTAAATTGCAGTACATTCCTAATGTTCTTGTGCTTCTTTACACCAAAACAAAGGAGAGAGATGATTTTCTTGATTATTTATAGCAGAGTTTGGTATCATACTCGTTGAAACAGCAATGTTTCAAAATCGAATGTCCTTCATCCAGTGAAGGAGCCTGTATCTGTCCATTTAGAGCCTGCACACCTTTAGATAAAGAAGCTATAAACCCACCACCATTCATTAGAAATCAGCAATAGAAACAAGCCTGTAATCTGTAAAGAAAAAGAAAAAACAACCGCTTAACCTCTGCGACGAACCTATATGCGGATATCTCAAGGCCTTCCTGGAAACTTTTGGTCTCAACAATGCATTAAATTATGTCTCCGTAGCAACCAATTCCACACTTTCAGCTTTTCTGTGTGAGAAGTTGCTATGGTGACAAGCAATAGACATAAGTCAGTCACTTGGCGGCTATAGAAACCCCTATTCAGGCTTTGTGGATGCAGCGTCTTTGTGCGGCGGGCCACGCATCAGGACAAAGATTATTAGTGCCAGCAATCCCACCGCCTTTGTTTCACTTTAATTGGCAGATAAGGATGACACTTTATTTGCATTTCAGGACCACGAAGATTACATCTTTTACTGGAATTGCGCAACTAATATTAATAATCCAATAATTGTAGTAATAGTAGGTGTTACAAGGTGGATGATAGATCCATCCAGATGGATGGATGGATGGATATGTGAATGATAGATATAAAGATATGTGGATGGTAGATAGACAGACAGACAGACAGACAGACAGACAGACAGACAGACAGATAGACAGATAGATAGATAGATAGATAGATAGATAGATAGATAGATAGATAGATAGATAGGTAGATAGGTAGATAGGTGGATGGATGGATGGATGGATGGGTGGGTGAATGGAAGTAAGAACAGAAATACAGATGTATAGATATGCATACAGACAGACAGGCAGATAGATAAATAAATAAATATACAGACAGACAGACAGATGGAAAGACGGACTGACAGACCGATATATATACAGACAGACATACAGATCGATTGCTAGACAAACAAACAGACGGAGGGACAGACGGGTGGATGGATGGATACATGGACAGACTCCAGGATAATACAGAGAGAGAGAGAGAGAGAGAGACAGACGGACGGACCGACGAACCGACGGACAGACAGACAGACAGACAGACAGACAGACAGATAGACAGATAGATAGATAGATAGATAGAGAGATAGACAGATAGACAGATAGACAGATAGATAGATAGATAGATAGATAGATAGATAGATAGATAGATAGATAGATAGATAGATAGATAGATAGATAGATTGATTAATTTTATTTATCCCACGTGGGGAAATATTTGAATCTGCTCATCAAGATATTTAGTAAGATCAGCTTATAGGGCGTCTAGACCGGCGTCTAGTCTCTGCGTGAGTCCATGCAAATTAAATGCCATAAGGATGAGAAACCATATGCTCGGACAAATTGCGCTCTTAAATCCTTTTCAGTTCCATGCCACCCCACATTTAGAAAGCTCTACCCAAATGCATCGCAGACTTTGAAAGGCACTGAAAGCAACACACAATCCTTTTAAATACGCCGGAGTAAAGAAAATAAAAAAAGCACCGCTCAGTTTCTAAGTGTCTTTGATGCAAAGCCTTTTATGTTCTTAAGTGCCGGTGCTACTGATGCGTCAAGGGTTTGATATCTCCGCCATATCAAAACAGAGAGAAACACTGCCATCATACTGCTCGCATCACTAAAATCAGTAAATAAACCAATCAAGAGCTTCAAAAGCTGCTCTTCAATACATAGTTACGGACCAGTCTTAAATCAAGCGTTCAGAGCTGTGACAAGAACAAAACTACATTTACTATCACTTTTCCAAGCATTAAATGTCTTTTGTATCCCATTTTCGTAAAAGAGAGAGAAAACAGGAGGGTGGTGTGGAAGACAGAGGGAGAAAGAGAAATAGAACGAGTGAGACAGACAGAGAGTGAGAGAGAAAGGATAATGAATGAAAAAAAAGACACAAAATGAAAGAAAAGCAGTAGACAGAGCTTTCTCAGAGAAAGAAAGGAAGACAACAGAGACATATAGAAAGATATAATGAGCGAGATAGATAAAGAAAGAAAGATAAGGAATAGAGAGAGAACATAGAAAGAGAAACAAATAAGAGAAAGAGGGAGAGAGGGGCAAAGAGAAGAAAGTGAGAGATAGAATATAGAAAGAGAAAAAAGAATAAGAGAAACGGGGAGGGAGAGAGAGAGAGAGAGAGAGAGAGAGAGAGAGAGAGAGAGAGAGAGAGAGAGAAAGAGAGCTAGCACGGCACAGAGAAGAAAGAGAGAGAATATTGAAAGAAAAGAAAAAAACAAGAGAAAGTGGGGTAGAGAGAGAGAGAGAGAGAGAGAGAGAGAGAGAGAGAGAGAGAGAGAGAGAGAGAGGCCTTTCTAACTAACATGATCATTTTGTCACTGGAGACAAGTGCACTGCTCATTACATCACTAGTTCACAGAAGCAACAGGTTGAACTGCGGTACTTACTTTCCCTCCATTGCAGAAGAAGAATCAAGACACTTGCCAACACCCTGATCTTCACTGAACCCAAAACCGTAAGAGTCATATCCATGTTTGGATGTCATTGTGATAGTGGACAAGCGGACATGATGACGGTGTGCTGCTCCAGCATCAGTGTGTGTGTGTGTGCGTGTGTGTGCGTGTGTGAGAGTCTTAGCTCGCTCTCAGCCGCACACGCACCAATGAGGCGCAACTCCTCATCCTCAATACAAAGAGGCCTATGGGGATTGGTGAAAGCTTTAAAAGGAAGAGGCAATCAGGCATGCCGGCCGAATAATAATTAGATGGCGATGATAACACTGAATACGGATTGGACAATATCGTTTTAAACTTTTTATGCGCTCACCTGTCTTTTTATGCATGTTTTATATTTTTTTAAAGTGTGTAAAGAGTGTTTGTAAAGAGTCAGAATTTTTTAAGTACAACATAACAGAAGAGAGATTTACCATATATATATATATATATATATATATATATATATATATATATATAATATTTATATATAATATTTATATTTTACTTTAATTTTAAGGATGCAGTTAATATACGTTATGTTGACTATAAAAAACTACAACAAAACAATGCTTTGCGAAAAACCGGAAGCATGCGGGTTAAAAGTGTTTTTCCTGCATTGTAGGAGTGTTTTAAAAAATTCAAATGGATCGCCACACCCTGATTGGTTACGTTGTAAACACGTCACGGCGTTGGGCGCTATTGCCAGTATCTGATTGGCTGTTCTCGCAGTACTCGAATTCAAATGTGTGCGTGTGAACATGATTCCGCCTTAGAAATGTTATCTCATTGTGGTCGAGAAGCATCACCACCACACGTATGGGATTGACGTGATGATTATCGTTGCGTACATTTGATCGAAAATGTCTTTTAAAGTTGCGAAATCGCAATGTTTGGATTTCAGTCCAACATTTGATTCACGCGGTAGTCGGGGCGATAAAGAAAACAGCAAATCGATTCCTGCTCTGAGTTTGCTTCAGTTTTCGAGGTCTCCGTTTTTGTCCTTTGGAACACTCAAGTTGGGATCGACGAAATCTCTTCAACTGGAGATCGAGAATCCAACTGAATATGCCATAACAGTCAGTGTGGATAAACTTCCTGCATCAAAAGGCTTTTCAGTTGACCAAACCACTTTCACAATACGGGTGAGTTCACAACCATTTAACTAACGATATCGTAAGTGATCTTTAAGTTAACACAACAACGCAACACGTATATACATTATAGCGAACTTGTTATTTATAACTAATTGCTTACGAAACCTAATTTACTAATTGAATTGTAACGTGTAACTTATGTACAGTACTGTATTGGGTCTTTTTTCCATGTCTGCCAAAAATATGTTGCAATTACACATTTGTAAGCTCAGATCGAAGTAATACATTTTTAGACTGATTTGATACTAGTTCTTGATTAGATTTTTACGTAATACAATTGTTTTTTTACACACACACACACTACAAGCTCATATACACACACATAGCAAACACTAACACACACTTGCACAATCTCACGATCAAAATTTTTCACAAATATACTAAAACATACACATAGCCTTATCTTTATTTTCCACTTTAGATACAGTGGATACATTATTTACACAGGCAACTTTGCCAGTCAACATTTGTTGACAAAAAGATCGAATGTGTGATTGGTTACTGTCATGCATCCTTAATAAAATGGGACCGATTCAACACCCACAATTGATTGATTTGTCCCTAATAACTGTAAAGATTAATACTAGTCTTCGAATTTATTTTTCAGCCTGAAGATAGCTTCATTTTAACAGTCACGTGGATACCAGTGGATGAAGGTGGAGTACGAGAACTTCTCTGCTTTGTAGCAAATGGGTTAGTGAAACATCAAGCCATACTGCTCGGTAAAGCAGTGTGCACAAAAAAGAAAAAGGTAATCTGATGCCCACGTCATTCACACATATTAAAGCTTGATGTATTCACTCAGTTGCTCGTTTTTCCATTTCAGAAAACACTATGGGATTCAATAAAAAAGAAGGGGGTTCCAGCTTATTCGCGTGACAAATCTTTGCCAGTTAAGTCTGTGAACAAGACGTTCCATGTGTCCCGCCAGTCACGGTACAGAAAGGAGCGAAGATCCAACCCCTTATCTTCACTAAATCATGAGTCTGCCGGTGACTCCAGGTGTGTTCGGAATAAAGCGGCATTGTCCTCTCCAGAACTCTCCAAATGCACCTATGTGACCGAAACCTTCAGTGCCGATCATCTACAGAAGAACTCGCCGGTTGTTGTCTTGGTACCTTCAGAGAAGTTGGTTGAATTGAACACTCCAGGATGTGAGGAAGTTCGAAGGGATCTGCATTCAACTCTGTCACCCTCTTGCACCCAAGAAATCTTTGAAGATCCACCATCATTATGCTTCAAACCATCCAGGCCTGGTGTTGGACAAACTGTACATTGTGACACGAAAGAACAGGAGAGCAACGCGATTGAAAAGCCTTGCGTGTCTGTGAGCGACGCTCTGGTTTTAATCGGATCAGATCTGGGTGATATGGTGAGCCAGCCCAATGCTTGTTCTAGTTATGATTTTTCAGATTCTCTTGAGTCCGAGAAGCTTAATTCAGACTCTATTCCTGAAGTTTCATTTCAAGCTACTGGTATCATTGAACCACCAGTTGAAGCTCCGCTCCCTGACCCGAGGCTGACATATTGTGTGAAAACTAGTGGGATTTTGGCTCCGTTAACACACAAGCTTGTGACTTTCAGTACTGGCACAGTGACAAAGTCGAAAAAAGACAGCGAATGTGTTATTCCACATTGTCATGTTCCTGTCAACTCTGCCACTGTGACAAAAGGCAAACCAGAACACGTGGATGACAATTCAGGATTGCTAAAGAAGAAACCATCCAGACGCAGACTCCTCGAGAAGACCCTAGATCTCCCAAACTCCAGCTTTGTAGAACCCAATACAAGCTGTTCTGAAAGTCTTCCCTTGATTCCCTTGGATATGAGTGAAGATTTGGCTTATTCTACAAGACCAGAAGTTCTGACCTCCAGCAAATCTCAGTCAAACCATCTCCATTCCACATCATCTCCTGCCAAACTTGATGTTTTGCCTCCTGACAGTACCGCTCAATCTTCTCGTCTTGGGTTTGAGTTCTACAGCTTGTCTGACAAAACACAACCATCTCTGTCTCAGGACCAGTTCCCTGTCCAAACCAGGACATTAATACAGACTAAAAAGAGAAAAAGTGACGAATTTCAAACAAATCAGTCAGAAGAAGTGTCTCATGTCCAAACGAAAAAGTCTCGTGTTTTTTCCGATTCATCAAGTTCTAAAAACACAATCCAAGTGAAAAAACCGCGACCTGGAGAGTTAAGAAGTGCCATAGGTAGGAATAATGACATTTTTTCATACAATGCATAATATTAAGTTAACTGTTAATGAGTTTTAGGCTTGTTGCGCTGCTAATTTGCATACCTGTACAGTATTTACAACTTTTTTTTTTTTTTAAGCTTCATCAAACTCAAGAAAACAAGCAAAACCAAAAGATGCCCGTAAGCACACATCACACAACGGTTATAGAAGAATGGTGTAACTTATCTTATACCTATTATATATCTGTTAAATCACGTTATTTCACAATTGGTGCATATTTCAACAAACATAATTTCTTTTAATTTGTCGTTGATGAAATGGCAGGTCAGTCTGTGAAGTCACTTGGGTCTTCAACACGCAAGTCTGCAAAAATAGTGGCGGTGGCACAGACCAAACTCACCTTCATAAGACCATCTCAAACAGGTACGGTTTTTTGGAATTTACACGTATTTTCACGGCTACAAGCATCCTCCTGTTTTTTGAGGCACAAAATAAAAATGTCATTAATAGGTGGACATAAGCACACTCTTACACTTACGATTGGGGTTCTGACGTTCCAGAAACTTGAAATTCTGGCAAAAATACCCAAACCTTGTGACTCTTGAATAATACTTGAATCGTTTTCTTTGCATGTTTTCTCTCTATATTTGTGTTTTTGGCATAAGCCATGGGTGTCACACAAAAGGCCCGCCGGCCAGAACCGGCCCCCAAGGAGTTTTGATCAAGCCCGCAGAATAATTTTAAAATGGATAAATGCATAAAAAACTTGGAATTAATATTTGTAATTGGCAGCAATTCATGGATTATCCGCTGTTTTCATTCACGTACAACACCGTATCACGATGAATCATAAAACCTTGGCCTCTACCTCTCCACTACACCCTCATTAGCCAAAATGTCGTTATCCAAATCGAGAAAAGTAGATGGTGTAAAGTGTTCAAAGAAAAATGGACCACATCCTATTTATTTACAGAGATATTTCTAAAATATTTCTACTATATTTTTAAATATGAGGTAATTCATTGGATGTTTTGTAGAAGAACAGTTCATTACATTTCAATATATTCCTAATGTCCTTGTGCTTCTTTACACCAAAACAAAGGAAAGACATGATTTAAATTTTTTTTTTATAGCAGAGTATGGTGTAATTTTAATGGTCCGGCCCGCTTGACATCTCCCTAGGCCGTGTGGGCCACAATGTGAAATGAGTTTGACACTCCTGACATAAGCACTCTAAGTTTATACTTTTGGGGAAAAAAGGGTGCTTTTAGGCACTTAAACACAGTTGTCAGCTATTGATGTGCTTAATTGTTTTATTTTGTATGAACTTGACAGCTATACCAAGGCATCCACTTCCGTTTGCCGCCAAAAACATGTTTTATGACGAGCGATGGATTGAAAAGCAGGAAAGTGGCTTTTCCTGGTGGATGAATTACGTTCTCACTCCCGATGACTTTAAAGTCGCTACTGAAGTCACCAAAGGTGAGGTTTAGATTTCTTTTACTTGTTTATTTTTAAATATTGTAACATTTTGAGTTTTCCAACAGTGAATGCTTTGACCATTACCATGGGTAACAACAAGTTCAACATACCGAAAGCTCCTACAAAGGAAGAGATGTCTTTTAAAACCTACACGGCCCGTCAACGTCTCAACAGGCTTCGGAGAACTGCTTGTAAGCTCTTCACGTCAGATTCCATGGTCAAAGGCATCCGGAGACTGGAACTCGAAATAGAAGCCAAAAGATTGCTAGTGCGGAAGGACCGACATCTGTGGAAGGATATCGGTACGAGAAGTTAAGAAACATTAATATACAAGACATTTGTGAATGAAAATTACTTTTATGTTTTTTTATTTCCTTAGGTGAACGTCAAAAAGTTCTCAACTGGCTCATGTCGTACAATCCACTTTGGTTACGAATCGGCCTTGAGGTGATTTATTCATTTTTTTTTATTTGATTAACTTTTGTTCTGTTGTTTGAGACTGACATGTTCTCTCTATTGTCTTATTTTAGACCATTTATGGAGAGCTCATATCTCTTGAAGGCAACAATGATGTCATGGGGCTGGCCATGTTTATTCTCAGCCGTCTGTTGTGGAATCCCGAGATGGCGTCCGAATATAGGCATGCTAAAGTTCCCAATTTGTACCGAGATGGTAATTAAGGCTTTTCTTCATTATTACAAGCACTTTGAGACAAACAAATTAGAGCTGCACGGTTCTGGATATTCTTTTTCATTTTATGTGTTTAACCCTAAAAATCAGGTAGTCAAACAGCAATATAATAATAGCAACACAAATTACTCTTTATTTTTCATTCTATTTTATTTTTCCCATTGTAATGTAAAAGCGATGTTGTAAAGAAACAAAATTCTCATTGCATTCTGTTTTTTCATTCTATTTTTATTTTTTTAAATAGAAAACTGCATAAAAATAAGAATTGTTTGTAAAGACGCAATAAAGAAACGTTTATAAAAGCACATACTATTTATGATATATGCAAATAAAACAGTATATGAAATTTCCTGAATAAATGATGAACTAATGGAGGAGTTAATTAATTCTGCAATAAATACATTGTATTTATGATTTTAATTTTCCATGTGTTAGGGGTAATTTGAACGTATTAAGGTTAATGGAAATTGCCAGTACACTTAAACAACAGTTTTAGTAAAAACATAAAATGTCATCCAAAATGCATCAGTAGAATTTATTGTACGTTTACAAAACATGTATTTTCATTTAGTTTGAAGATATTTTTGTTACACTAACTCTTTAAAAGTCAAAAGTAGAGTTGCTACTTCCTCAAGCGTGAAAGTAAGCTTATTTACAAAAAGGTTGTCAAAAAGGTTTACAAAAAACGATGAAGACAAATTCAAATAGATACAGGAGGGAAGTTTTTTTTGTTTGTTTGTTTGTTTTTTCCCTCACATATTTATACTGAAGTGACTTGAGGTTATGCCTATAAGTGCTTCTATGTTCACACTTGTTTTTTTGTGTGGAACATGATTGTTGTTGTCGTTTTGCCTTATTTGATACAATTTATTTGGACTGTTTGGAATTATTAAATGCAGTAAAGAATTAAACAGAACGGTTGTTCCTGCTGTGTTCCATTAGCGGTTTTGGTAATTACTGATGCATTGACTTGGAAAAAAGCTCATTATCTAAATGTATATAAGTAGCTAGAAATGTAGTTAAGCTACTTTTGTCACGTTGTTGTAGCTTAGCTTCGCTACATTTCCCAGGAGTTAGTGAGCTAAACTACAAGTAGCTAGCCCCACACTGAAAAGGGACAATTTCTTCTGCTTATTGTATTTATGCAAATATAATATTTGTATTATATATAATATATAAATATAATATTTCTATTATAAGAACTTTTTTTTATAAACAAAAATATTTAAAGATGACATTTCCCCTATTTATTTTGATAGTATCTGACTTTAAATGTTGAAAATTGTGCATTTAAATTTGAAATGTAAGCAAGTTTTTGAGCATCTAAATTTGGAAAAAGGCAATACTGTATTGCTTGTACTCGTAAATACAGTAATGTGGTTAACTATCATATAATTTGGTTATTTTTTATGAATTTCTTTCGACTTTTCTTTCTGTCAGGTCATGAAGAGGCGCTCTCTCGCTTCACCTTAAAAAAACTCATCCTTCTGGTGTGTTTCTTGGATAAAGCCAAGGAATCAAGACTCATTGAGCATGATCCATGCTTGTTCTGCATGGATGCTGAGTTCAAGGTGTGTAATTATTTTGCATTTATTTGCACATCACGATAAGGATGGAATGTATAAGGAAGCCTAAAATTGTAAACAAAATGGCTCTATTTGTTTTTTATTCATGTAGTCGAGTAAGGATCTGCTCCTGGCATTCGCACGTGACTTCCTGAGTGGGGAAGGGATCTTGCCGCGCCATGTTGGACTTCTGGGCTTACCTGTGTCCCATATCCAGAATCCCTTGGATGAGTTCAACTTTGGTGTCAAGAATCTTTCCGTCGACTTGAAATGTGGCATCCGATTGGTGTATGTTTTAATCCCAAAACTGATACATGAAATGCATTTATAATTGTATTTATATTTAATCGCAAAATTCGATCCATTTCAGACGAGTGATGGAGCTCTTCACTCAGGACTGGACTTTATCCAGAAAACTCCGCGTGCCCGCAGTTAGCCGCCTCCAAAAGGTGCACAACGTTGACGTGGCGCTTCAGGTTCTGAAAGGCCGAGGCGTCGACCTCAAAGATGAAAGAGGTGAACGTCAAGTTTTTTTTTTCTTTTTTAATGAAAGTACGTTAAATTATTTAACGCCATAACTTGTGTTTGCTTTAAGGTGCAAGCATTGATGCTAGAGACATTGTGGACGGACACCGGGAAAAAACCTTGAATCTTCTTTGGAAAATCATCTTTTGCTTTCAGGTTATTGTATAATTAATATAAAATTATTATAAAAATTTGTATTACTTGTTATCTAGTCTCAAATCTTCATTCAGCATGTTTTTTCAGCCGTGCAATACATATGTAAAAAAAAAACGTATTGCTATTAAGCATTTTTACATTTTGTTACTTAAATAATAAGCACTAAATCACTTTACTGATCGTCAACTATGGTTTTGATAACAGAAAGAAGCAAGTTGTTTTTATCAGATGTAGATTTGGACACTCCAGATTCACTCATTCATATTTATTATTGGATGAAGAATACCATATTATCGGTGCGTGAATAGCATGTCCGTAAAGCATATGCTTAGGGAATGTGACCAATTGTATGATATCAGACGACTGTTTTATTCAAAAAATGTTTTAACAGATGTTTTTAAGAATGTTTTACCACAAAAGGTTTTGCAATTTTAACAGAAATCAACTTGAAAGAGTTTATCTAATTTGTAGATGTACTATTGTTAAATACACAACAAAAGTTGTGTATTTATTGCTGTTTATCGATTGTTACAGAGATGGTTTTTTTCTTTTTAGAGTGTAAAATTGCCATTAATATAGCCATTGAAGCTAAGATGGCGTAAAACAGAAATCAAATAAATATGACTTTAATGACCACGTTGGTAAGGTGATCAGTTTATCTGATGATTCATTCATCTTCTCAGGTGGAAGTGCTGCTTGACGAGAATCAGCTCAAAGACGAAATCAGTTTCCTCCGCAAAGCTTGGAGAACGAAGCGGCAACTGGCTTCCTTGATGACTCACAATGCCGTTCCTGTTATCAGAACAAAATCCAAAGCGTACGAAAATCCAAGCCAGAAAGTGGCATTGCTGATGGATTGGGTCAATGCCGTGTGTGAATTCTACAATCTAAAGGTCAGTCACTTGGGATAAAATTCCCACCATATTGACGTCTTGTCTGGTTCCTAATGAATATTCATACGGAAACGTTTTGTGTTTTTCAGGCTGAGAACTTCACAGTGTCCTTCTCTGATGGTCGAGTCCTGTGCTATCTGATTCATCATTACCACCCTGGTCACCTTCCTGCTGAGCGAGTCCAACAGAAGACGACTCAGACCATCGAATGTGGCCGTCGTGGCCGAGTGGAACTCAACAACTCCTCCAGTGGCTCCGATTGTTCTTTTGAAGAGTTTCCATCATTGAGAACAGGTAGAAAGCATTGGGTTTCATTTAGTGTGTATACAGACACTCCTTTGAATTGGTTCAGATCTTCCGAAATGGTGAATGTAATAAAAATAACGGTCGATTTGGTGGACAAAAGCCATTTCGTCTGTACCAATTGCAGAAGTACTTGCGCCTTTACAGTTTAAGACTGTTGTTTAATATAAAGTGTTTATTATTTATTATGCTTCCTTGATAAAAATTATCGTTGCTCAACATGGAGCTTTAAGGAAAATAGTAGTTTGTTTTATCTCTTTTTAGCATCTTTCGAGAACCTCACGAATAGGACAGCAATAGGACAACACACACACACACACACACACACACACACACACACACACACCAGGCAGAATAAAGACCACACTTGGACGTTTCACACACTCAATTACATTCACCTGAAATGCTAGAATTTTTTGTTCCAACTTTTTTTTTTATGTTTCGCCTTGTTTGTCCAAATTATTAAATGAATTATTATTATTGTTATTATTATTATTATTATTTATGGAAATTGCATCAGATAAAACGTGGTGGTTTTCATGTTTTGTTAAAAGTCTCAACCAAAGCAAGCAGTCTCAGTTTTTCTCAGTGTGAACTTATGATAATATAAAACTAAAAATATAAAGAAATTGTAATGTTTAACACACCCTTTTTTAAAATGGCTATTTCCCTGTAAATTGTTTCACAAATCTCAAAATCGTACTGTACAAAACTAAACGGTCTCTTACAATTTCTTAACACAATTACATTTTTTGCAATAGATTCTGAGATGATGGACTTCAAAAAGTTACTTGAGAATGAGAGAAGTAACTTTCAGCTGGTGAACGCTGCTGTTTCTAACCTTGGAGGTGTTCCTGCCATGATAAATCCAGAGGACATGTCAAACACCATACCAAACGAAAAGGTAAAATGTTTAGCATCAAACCTAAAAGGACAACGTTGGTCAATAATGTACCCTGTCTCTCTCCTCTAGGTTGTCATGTGCTACCTTTCCTTTCTCTGCAAACGTCTCCTGGATCTTCGTAATGAAGCGAGAGCATCACGTGTCATCCAGAGCGCGTGGAGACGATACAAACTGCAGAAGGAAATTGGACTCATTCAGGTAAAGGAGGTTTTAGGTGGCTTTAAGTTTGGGAGTTAAAAATAAACGCTAATTTTGGTTTGTTTGCACAGCACAAGTATCAAGCTGCTAGTAAGATCCAAGCCCTTGTTCGGATGTTCATCGTCAGGAGAAGGATGATGAGAGCAAAGAAGGCAGCCATTATGATTCAAACCGCTTGGAGAGGACACTTTTCTCGGGAAATGTTGAAAACACTGAAACAAGAACGAGATTTTGTCATTCAAAAAAAAGCTGCAACTGTTATTCAGGTGAGTTCACACTGGTAAAAATTACTTCCTTCTCAAGTGGAAAAAAATGTTTTTTATATATAAATCGATATCTTGTTTTGCCTTCACAGAAATGTTTCAGAGCATGGAGAGTGCAAAATCTTATAAAGAAGAACCGTGCTGCTTCTGTGATCCAGGGAGCGTTCCAAAAATGGCATGTGCGAAAGATGCTTGAAAGGAACGATGCAGCTTTACGCATTCAATCCTGGTTTAAAATGCAGCGATGCAGAACAAAGTACCTGGATCTGCAAAAGAAAGCCATTCGCATTCAATCTTGGTTTAAAGGCCAGCAGCAAAAACGCATGTTTCGGACTTTAAAGAAAAGGCATGACGCTTCGATCACTATTCAGAGTGCTTTCAGAGGCTATCTTGTTAGACGGCATATTTGCAAAATGGAGATGAATGCTGTCGTCATTCAGAGATGGTTTCGAGCCTGTATGTTACGAAACACCGAGCTGAAGAATTATTCTGTGCTTAAATCCGCTGTCATCACTCTCCAAGCAGCTATCCGAGGTTGGAAAGTTCGTCAAACTGTTGCTCTGCAGCATCACGCTGTTCTCATCATTCAAACCTCATTCAGGAGATTTTTGACTCGACGGCGCTTTCAGTGTTTGAAAAGATCTGCCATCGTTGTACAACAGAGATACAGAGCTAAACGACTTGGAGGCGAGTTAAGACAAAGGTATTTGGATCTTAAAGGTGCTTCAATGGCAATTCAGGCGGTTTGGCGAGGACGCGCTGAACGAAAAAGCATCCGTCGCCTTCACACATGTGCCAGAACCATTCAATCCCATTATCGCAGATTTGTGGCACAAAGAGAGTTTTGCAAGGCGAAAAAAGCTGCCATAGTCATTCGAAGAACCTACAGAGCATTCAAAGTTGGACAGAAGTTGCACATGGATTACACGAAAAGGAAAAGAGCGGCCATTGTTCTTCAGAGTGTGTACCGTGGTTGGAAAGCAAGACGAGAACTGCAGAGGAAGAACCAGGCAGCCGTCGTGATTCAGTCCTACGTGAGGGCTCGCTTATCTCGCCAGTCCTTTTTAAATCTGAAATGTTCTGCACTTGTTATCCAGCAAAGATATCGAGCATTTAAAATCGGACGCAACCACCGAGTGCAATATGATCTTCTGAGGCGGTCGACCCTGACGTTACAAGCTACATATCGTGGAATGAAAGTGAGGCAAGATCTGAGACGCGCACATCTTGCTGCCACGACCATCCAAGCGCAGTTTCGATCGCGAAAAGTTCGTGCAAATTTTCTTGCTGAGAAACGTGCCGCTGTCATTATTCAGCAGCGATATAGAGCCTATACAACGGGAAAATGCATTCGAGCTGATTATCTGAAGATGAAAAAGGCTTCTGTGGTTATTCAGGCACTGTTCAGGGGAATGAAAGATCGGAAACGGATCCAGCGATACCAACAAGCTGCCACAATTATTCAGTCACATTTCCGAGGGAACTCTCAACTCAAAAAGTTCCAGAGGCAAAGATGGGCCGCCTCCGTCATACAACAGCGATTCAGGGCAGCGATGGCAAAAAATGCTGCTGTGGAACAGTTTTTAGCCCAGAAAAACGCGGCGTTACGTATTCAATCGGTTTTCCGTGGATATGTGGTGAGAAAGCAAATTGCTGAACTGCATAAATCGGCCAAAGTAATCCAGTGGACATTCAGAGCATACAAGCTACGCTGTAGGTACCTTGCCCTTAAAAAGGCAACTGTGCGTATTCAGCAACAATACAGAGCTACTGTAAGCCAAAGGAAAGAGCGTCAAAGGTATAACACTGTGAAAAACGCCATCATCACTTTGCAATCTGCCTTCCGAGGGATGAGAGTACGGAAGGACGTCCGCAGGAGGCATGAAATGGCCACTTTGATACAGGCGAAATACAGAATGTACAGATTGAGGGTTCCATTCCAAGTCATGAAACTTGCAGCAGTTATTATACAGAGGCATTACAGGAGCCATCTACTGAGACAAGAGACCAGGGAAGGCTTTATCAAACTGCGACACTCTGCAATAGTTTTTCAGGCTGTGTATAGAGGAAGACTAGCGCGCAAAGAACTTGCTAGAATGCAGTATTCTGCCACTGTCATTCAACGCCAATACCATACTTACAAAAAAAGAAGACAGTTTTTGCGTATTAGATCTGCTGTTCAGTTCTGTCAGAGGCATTACCGATCCCTCCTGGTTGCGCAAAAAGTGCATGGGGAATATTTAGCAAAGCGCCAGGCCGTAGTCACAATCCAGGCGAATTTTAGAGGGATGCAGGTGAGACGCCAACTTAGGAGACGACACGAGGCTGCCACCATCATTCAGTCCAACACAAGAAAACTCATTTGCAAATCCCATCTTCAAAGACTGCGCTGGGCAGCCAGGACCATTCAAGATCGCTTCAGAGCGAATCGAGAGATGAGGCGAGAGATGACCGTACTAGGGGAACGCAAGAAAGCCGCTTTAACTCTACAAGCCGCCTATCGTGGCATGAAGTCCCGACAGACTTTGAGGAAAAGGCACCAAGCGGCCACCGTCATTCAGAAGACATTCAGGGCTTTTAGCTTCCGTACTCGCTATTTAGCCATGAAGTATGCAGCTGTTGTCATTCAGCAAGTGTACCGCTCTTGGACGGCAGCAAAACGTCTGCAAAAGCAGTTTCTTGGAATGCGACATGGCGCCATTGTTTTGCAAGCACACTTCCGTGGTTATCAAGTCCGTAAGAAACTGCTAGAGCAGCGCCAGGCGGCCATCTTGATTCAGTCTCATTTCAGAAGACACAAAGAGAAGGTCAAGTTCCAAGCCATGAAGTTGTCTGCTGTTGTTATCCAGAGTCACTACAGATCGTGCGTCCACACTAGGCTGGATAGACAGAGATATCTACGTCTGAGAAAGTCTACCATAACCATACAGGCAGCGTTTAGGGGATTTAGCCTCAGAAGACGATTGAAGGAAATGAAAGAAGCGTCTGTTGTCATTCAGAGAGCAGTCCGGATGTACCAGCAGAGGTCAGCGTTCAGGAGGTATTGCTGGGCAGCCAAGGTCTTCCAGCAGAGATACAGAGCTTTGAGACTCAAAAACCAGGCTGCAAATAAATACCAAAAGATCCGGAATGCCACACTATGCCTGCAAAAGTTTATCCGAGGAATGAAAGGGAGAAAACTTGCCAAGCGAACCAAAGCCGCAAGAACAATCCAATCCTACTTCCGAATGTCTGTCCAACGTCAACGCTACGTGAAGGAAAGATCAGCGGCCATTGTGATTCAGTCTGCCTATAGAGGGCACTCCATCCGAGTCCATTATGCTAAAATTCAAGCAAGTGGAGCCCTCATCCAGAAGTGGTATAGATCTTGTAAGCAGACCAAGAGAGATCGGAATGAGTTTGTCGCGTTAAAGCAAGCTACCACTACTTTGCAGTCAGCCTTTCGCGGAAAACTAGCTCGGAATCTTGCTAAAAGGAAGCGAGCTGCCATCAAGATTCAGTCCCTGTTGCGTATGCACGTTCACCGTAAACGCTACGTGCAGCTTCGCTCGTGTGTGTTGAAGCTTCAAGCACGGTATAAAACGCGAGTGGCTCAACGAACGTATGTCCAAATGCGCTCTGCTGCCGTGCTTCTCCAAAAGCATTACAGATCGCACAGGGCAAAAACCGAGCAAAGGCGCCACTACCTGAAGACACTCCAGAGCATAAGGTTGCTTCAGGCCAGAACGCGTGGATTCCTTCAGTACAGAAGATTTCAGAGACTGAGAAGAAGTGCCGTCATAATTCAGGTAGAGCTATGAAAGCTTAATATCTGTATCTGTAAATTAAAGTTGTAAAAATAGATGCTATAACAAGATTTTTTTTTTACATCTTCAAACAGGCAAGCTACCGAGCGCTAATCGAAAGACGCAAATTTGTACTGCTCAAGAAATCCGTTTGCACTATAGAGAAGCATTACAGAGCCTTCCGACTTTGTCAAAAAGAGCGAGCAAAATTTCTTCTACTGCGAAAGTCTGCTGTTTGTGTACAGGTAAGGCTGTGTGTGGATACAGTACAGTATAGCATTAAAAGATAGTTAGCGTACATTTCTGGAACAAATGTTTACTTTAGAACGTAAAATTAGATGCTAGCATGTACATTATCATTGCTTGTTTAACTTTTTTTTTTTTTTGGTCATCTTTAGACAGCGTTCCGGGATTATCAGAAAAGGCTGCAGGCTAAGACAACACAGGCTGCCTTGAAAATTCAGGCCTGCTACCGAGGACACCGAGCTAGAAGACAATATCGATCAAGACGAGTCGCTTTAGCAACCGTTATTCGCTGTATTCAAACCAGGCGCTTGCATGCAAGGTAATGCAAGTTTACTGAAGTATGTTTATTTCCTTTGAAGAATCACATTAGATTTTTTTGCCCCCCACCCCCCCGGATTTTTTGAAGGTTTCGAGCTGTGCAGCGCTGTGCGCAAGTCATTCAGCGGAGATGGCGTGAAACTTTATCAGCAAGAAAATGTCGGGCTCATTTTCTGGACATGAGGAAATCTGCCACGTGCTTCCAGTCGTTTTGGAGAGGACGAATGGTTCGAGATTCTGTTCACAAGGTAACTATTTTGTTATGGCTCCGCTAACTTTTCCTTTACTTTTGAGTGCCATCTAGTGGTGTGGCTGGTGTCTTACATTCGTTTTTGTTTCGTCACCTGTCTGGTTTTCTAGAAAAAAATTTAATTTCTAGAAAATGCACAAGTTAAAAAAAAAAGTTTGCTTTAAAAAGCACAACCATTTCAACTTTGTTGTCACGCAGAAATGTCAGTGACAGTTTGCTGTGAAACTAAAACGACTTAATGTCGTAAAGAAAGTTTTATTCAAAAGCTTAATTGCTTAATTTGCCATTATATTAACTGAAAAATTTTTATTGACAGAAAACAATAGCAGCTGTGAAGATACAGTCGATATTTCGATGCTTCATCCAACGACGGCGATTTAACCAGCAGAGAGTCGCCACCATGATGATTCAGCGGCGTTTTCGAGCCTTGCAGCTCTTCAGAGTTGAGGAAGAAAATCGAAGACGCCGTCACAATGCTGCTGTTCGTCTTCAGGCTTTGTGCCGTGGCTGGCTGGAGAGGCAGAAGGCTAGCAATTTTTATCATCTTTGGTGTTTTCGATAGTAGGAAAATTATTTACTTGGCTGGAAAATCTTTTATTTAGTCATTTACTTTTTTTTTTTTTTTGCTGTTTTTTTTATTTTAAATACAACACTTCAATTAGTTCCAGCCCTAAGACGCTGAGATAGCTGCCAGCTCCTCGCGACCCTGTAAAGGATGAAGCGGTAGATGATGACTGACTGACTGACTTTAATTAATTTTTTTTACATTTTTTTATTACAAATATTTCTCCATTTTAATTTTATTATTTATTTTAAATGATTCAATTTGTGTTTTTCCTCAAACATTTTTTTTAATCCGCTTTTTCTGGTTTTATTCTCATTATATAAAATCTCTTTATTCTAATAATATAAAATTAAGATATTATTAATGGTCTTTTTTTGTTCTGTTTCCCATTGGAAATTTATTAGACTGACTGTCCTCATTTATTTATTAACAGTTAAAGGTTCCGCACTAACAACATAGTAATAGAAAAGGCATCAGTCACAAGTCAATTTTATCACATTTGCTGTTTTCGACAGTAAGAAAATGACAGTACTTGGCTAGACAAACTTTTATTACTTTTTTTTTTATTTAGTAAATGTTTTTGCTGTTTTTCATTTTAAATACTTCAATTTGTTTTTGTTTTGTTTATTTATTTATTTTTTTTTTTCATAAAATCTTTATGCAATTTCTTTTCATTTTTTTTTTTTTTTTCATAGCCACTAGTCATGTATTACTTTTTTTTTTTTTTTTTTTTTTAGTAAAATGTTTTGCTGCTTTCATATTTTAAATGCTTCAATTTGTTGTTTTTTTTATTTTATTTAATTTTATTTTAATTTTTAAATACAAATTTTAATTTTTTTTACCCTCATTATACCCTCGTTTTTTTTACCTTCATATCATAAATGCTCTTTTTTTCGTTTCTGTTCTGTTTTCCCATTGGAAACATTTCAGACTAACTGTTTGTCCTCATTTATTTATCAATAGTTAAAAGAAGCGGCGTCAGCCACGAGGCGTCTTCACTTCGCCGCCGCCGTTCACCATCATCTCAGCGCGATCAGGATCCAAAGAGTCGTGCGAGCACATTTGGCTTTAAAATCAGCCCAAAAGCAGATCTCCTTGGTTCTTTACATCCAGGTACTTTTAATATGCATTCCCTTGCCTTTTAATATCAGATCTAGGAAATATCCCAGTTTAACCTTGCTCTCCTCTTTCCCAGCGACGCTTTAGGGCCAAAATGCAGAGACGACAGTATCTCCGAGAGCGTGAAAGCATCATAAAGATCCAAAGAGCTGCGAAAGCCCGTGTGCATCGGCGAATCCGAGCTGCCGCCGTTATTCAGCGCTGCTTCCGAAAGCTGCTCCTGAAGCGTCGCGTGGAAAAACTCCAACGCGGAGTCATGAAGATGCAGGTATTTCAGTGGACGAAAACCAGAGGAACTTACGGAAACTCACTTTTTCAGGAGATTCTCAAACCACGTGTTTGTGACTGAACCGTTTTCAGGCGCTCTGGAGAGGACATCGTTCCAGAAAATGCTCCGACACTTCACGAGTAGTCTCCCTCCGTCACCGTCTCCGGGAATTACATCAGGGCGTGAAGGAAGAGGACAAGCTCGGCAACAAGACCACCACGGCTCTCCAATACCTGCTTAACTACAAAAACTACGCTCACATTCTCGCAGCTTTAAAGCATTTAGGTAAAACTACTTCCGCTGGAGGATTTGTTCGTTTACTTTTCCTTTATTTTAATTGGAATTCTCTTGCTTTTATTTAAGAATCCGCCACCAGACTTTCGCCAGAGTGCTGTGAACGTCTTGTTGAAAGCGGAGCGACGCAGTCCATTTTCACTCTGATACGGAGCTGCAACAGAAGTCTGCCTTCAATGGAGATCATCACATTGTCCATCAAAGTCCTTCTCAACCTGTCCAAAGTATGGTTCGTTTAGACGTGTCGCTACAAAAACCCCACGTGAGATTTGTTTAATGCGGATTTGTCTGGTCTGGTAGTATCATCGGACCATCGATGCGGTGTACGCCGTGGAGAACTCTGTGGAGACTCTGCTGGACCTTCTGCAGATCTACAGGGAGAAGGCCGGAGAGAAAAACTCTGCAAAAGGCGGCAGCATCTTCACCAATGCTTGTTTTATGATGCTGCTGTTAGTTCAGGACGAAAGAAGAGCCATGGCGAGTTTATTTTTGTTTTCTCTTCTGCGCTATTCATACCACATTTTCAAATGGAATGAAATGGAAATAATTGATAGTAATATTAAATAGGAAAATCTGCATGCACGAGTGAATCAACAAACATCGTTTTTGTTTTGAACAGGAAGTGCGACAAATGCCCAAAGCTGCTGATCACATCCGCAGCATCCTTCGCCTCACGCGTCGGAAATTCAAGATGGACGCCGAGAGGACTCACGTCAAACAGAAGATGAACGCGTCTGTTAATGGAAGTTTCCTGCAAGCCACCCCTCGGAAATCAAGGCCTGTTGCGAGGTATGACTTAATCTTGTGAAAGTTATCGGAGGTTGTAACTCGTAAATTTATACTTTATTAAAACAAATGACGTAATAAAAATGATAGACTTGTGATGGAACTAGCTGTGCCAAATGTTTTCCTTAAAATATAAGCAGCATTCAGTGCTGTTTTTTAGAGTTTTAGCCTTTTGGAAAAGTTTCTTTTCAGAAGCAAAAAAAAAAAAAAAAAAAAGACTTTCCCCATAAAATTCCTAAACTCTGTTGTACAGTCACAAACTTTATATCAGCGAAACTGGAGATTCAAGCAGAAAATCAGCTTCTTTTGTGCTTTGGGCAATGAGTTGCACTACGCTAATTGTGTATTAAATTTAAACTCGTTGAATTTTTCATTTATTTAAATAGAAATGAGTTTGATTTAAATGTCTTTTTGTCGATAATGTTAACGCGTCAAAAAATCGATGACATGAAATAAAACGGGTTCGTTCATCATTGTCATTGCGTTCCAAAATGTTCTAATGTTTCAAACCGTTCAAACGTTCCAAAGCATTTCTAATGGATAGTCAAAGGATAAAATATTTAAAAACTATATAGAGTGATTTGCGTCACATCATCTGCTCATGCACACACCACAACATCAGTCACGTCTGTGTCCAGAAGTTAAGAAAGGGTTCTCAATTCACATCTGTGTTTTTTTTTTCCTCAGATTTGCTCCATACTGGGTTTTGCGACGGGACACGGTGAAGGACGTTGTGGACCCTCTTGGGGCTATTGAGATGTTGGCTAATGCTTTAGCTTTAGCCCTTTAGGTCACGACAACCTTTTGTTTGTGTCATGTATATGTTTCTGTATAGTGTTTACATTTTAAATGCATCATGTGTTTTAAAATTAAAATGGCATCCCATGCCTAATCGTTCCCTGGTTTTGCTGCCAATTTTGTTTTCTGAGTTGTTTAAATTCCTTATTGTAAAGGCTGTAAATTTGAACAATTATAACTTACGTCAAGGTACAATGTATACACACTATAAGAGATTCAATAGACAGCATGTTCAATACCTAATAGATACGTAAAATGTATTACAGAGTATGTGTATATGAGTATATGTCTATGAATATGTGTGTATATATACACACACACACAAATATATATATATATATATACACGCACACATATTTACATTATATATATATGTGTGTATAATTACACCCAATCTGTTAAGATATTTTTTATTTCTAATTTAAAATGTTGAAATTAACTTTTTAAAATTTGTTAAAATTAGAATTAAAATGTATCTTACTTTCCCACAAAAACCACTTACTGACGTAGAAACATGTCTTCGACGTACACAGCATGTGCTTTTATGCCACAATTACAATTTTAAGAATGGTTAAAGTTTTACATTTAAAATCGCATGTTTTATCTCCTCACCTGATTTGAACTTTCTCAAACGTGTTGCTACAGATGTTGATCTTTATTTTTATATACTGATTTATGTTTCATAACTGAAACTACAAAGTGAATGTCACAGTGAAGTCTCACTTTATTGATTTGTTACACAAGCTTTTTTTTTAAATTGCGTTTTTGTCTCTCAGTTTCTGAATGGATTAAATATTAGCATTATTTCTAATACCAGTAGGTGAGTTGCTGTAGTAACTTCCTGTGTCAAACACACTTGGGTAATAACATTACTCCATTTGTACACTTTTGTCTTGGAGGAATTTTGCCATCAAACTGTTTTGGTTTCTGACAAACGAAGGTGATGTGGTCATTATGTGGCGCAAATATTTTTTGCAGCCCACCAACCAACAGTTGTAGGTTCCTTTCCTCCAGCAATTGGACAGAGACGGAACACGGCTCTGAAACAAAAGCACACACTGATCACATATGATGAAGGCAGCAAATGGGTTAATCTCGGCTGTGAAGTGCCGCTACTTACTTAAACATGTTATATTTCCTGTCCATTCTCCGTCTGTGCAGTTCATGTAGGGGGAATTTGCCATGATGTATTTAGAATAACACTGGTATTCAACCTTCTCCCCAGGATCATATTCATCCTTCGGTATATCGACTGTATCAGCATGGCTGAAAACTGGTGGAGGTCCGCATTTTCCTGAATGAATAGGTTATCCTGGTTAATGTACGCGAAGAGTTTCCCCTTTGTCACAAAGGATTAACGTTCTGAAGGCAAGAGTCATCAAGACTCTGGAAACATTCTTCAGAGATTTTGGACATGGTAAACAATACTCAGTTGTGACACAATTCTCAATTGGTACTAAACAACCCCAAATTAGGCAAGAAAATAACCCCCACACCATTACAGCAGCAGCCTGAACTTTGAAACCAGGCAGAATGAATCAATATTTTCATGTTGCTGTCGCCAAAGTCTGACATGTCACAGGCAATATTGAGACCCATCAATCCAGACATTTGTCAACTCTTTTGCCAATTTTGACGAGTGTTGTTTTAGATTGTTGCCCCAGTGTCCGGTTCTTACGTGACAGGGGTGCCACCGGGTGTGGTCTTCTGCTGCTGTAGCACAAATGTGTTCTGTGTACAGACATAGATGCTCTTCTGCAAAACTGGGTTGTATTAAGTGCTTACTTTTGTGCATCTATCCAACTTAGTTGCTGCCATCTGGTCAATTTTTTCAGAGTTGCGTTACTGACCGTAAGTCAAGTAAAATGAGTGATATTGTCAATATGGTCGAACCATTTCGAAATTATGCGCAGTATTTAACTCATCCAGTGAAGTGAACACACAGAAACCGGGAGAACCAAACAAACCGACAACCTTTTGGACAAGTCCCCTACCACTGGACCACAGCTGCCAACAAAGGAGGCTTGCATTGTCTGGAAATTCAACTGGCAGGCGAGAATTCTGCCCCTGAACCTCCAATGGTTACCAACCAAGGTATGGACCATGTTCATACCTGAATGACCACAGTGCACTCATCTTCTGATGCTATTTCCAGCAGGATAACGTGCCACGAGTCATCTCAGACTGGTTTCTTGAGCACGGGTCACGATCCTCAAATGGCCTTCGCAGTCACTAGATCATAGTTCAAGAGCATCTTTGGGATGTGCTGGAATGGGAGATTTGCATCAAGACTGTGCCACCGACAGATCTACAGAGACGGTAGGATGCTGTCTTGTCAATTCTTGTCAAAATCTCAGCTGAATGTTTCCACAACCTTGTCCAAGCTCTGCCTCGGAGAATTCAGGCTGGTCTGAAGGCAAAAGGAGTCCAACCCGGTACTAGGTGTGCCAAATTACATTTCGATGTTTATTTACATATCCTTTTCTGTAAACAATTGTGCGGGGGTGTAGAGTAAGTAAAAGTACCGATATGTCCTGTAAAAGTTACTCCAATACAACTAAAAAGTCACAAAAAAGAAGACTTGAGTCAAAGTAGAAAAGTATCGAATTTTAACTTTAAGTATTTTACTCATATTGACAAAGAAATGTGGAATGAAATTCCAGATGAGGTTTTATTTTCTAATACAGAAACTAAATTTAGCACCTCTATTAAAAGCAGGGATGATCTGTATAATTTAACTTGTCATTAAATGCACTTTAAATTAACATTAAATAGACTCTTACCTCAATGTGTTTCCTCAACTTTGACAGGGATTTTATAAAGGCTCTTTTTTAAGGCTCTTTTTTTAACAAAGCAGACACTGCATATCGTAAGAGTCGTTCTGTTTTTCGGAAACGTTTCTTTGAACTAAGGCCATGAATGATTGTCCGTGCTGGCGCAACTTAATGTGCTGCTTCTGCTTCATCACTGTGGCCAGCCATGTCAGGATAGTTAAAATACTGGTAAATATTCTCGCCTCTATTTCACGTTCACGTGGTTTCTAATTCACAATTAGCTTCCAGTATCTTCAGCACAATACAGATGGCAAAATTGCCTTGTTCGTCCAAGAAACTAACGATAAAATCGATAAAAATCGATTATGGTCACGCACAATCAAGATAACGGTATGTGTCAATTGAAATGTAGTGGAGTGAAAAGTACAGTTACTCAATCAGAAATGCAGTGGAGTACAGTAAAAGTTCTTTGTACTTGTACTAGTATCAAAAAAAATAATGTACTTTGTTACTAAAGTACTTTACACCTCTGCAATTGTGTAATTGAGATTGCTTACCAATACATTTGGGCAAGGGGTCGCTCCATTCTTCATTAAACAAGCAAGTGATTTCTCTGGCTCCGTTGAGGTCACCATCTCCGTCACATGTGAATCGCACCGTCTGGAGAAGTTTGGCTGAAATCATCTTCTCGCTGTGGCCTTCTGCTAAGACCCTTCTACCTCTGAGATCGGCTTCACATGTTTTCTCTACGGCAGAGTTTGATTGCTTGGGGTTAGTGCTGTCATATACCGTGTAATAATCCGAGACCTTACCTACACATGAAGGGAACGGGTCACTCCATTCTCCATTAGACTGACAGACGATAGTGCTTTTCCCCTTCAGTTTCAGCCTCGTGTCGGTGCATGAAAATATAATCCTGCCTCCGGGTTTGCTTGGGCCCTTTGCTTGAGGGATTCGAGCAATTGTAACGTTCTGGTCGGTTATGTTTACTGGACATGTTGGCACTAGAGAAATAAACGAAGAGCATTGGATTTTTCTGAGCAGGATCGATGACATTTTTGTTACATTTTCATACTCACAGCCAGAGGTGTGAAGTACTTGAGTACACTCATATGTATACATACGTATAATTCAAATGTTTTTATTTTATTTTATTTTTTAGAATCAAAAGTATGACGAACGCATAAAGAAACTGAAAAAAATCTTTAGAAACGCTGAGAATACTTTTTTGGACTTGTACTTGTACTGAGTATCTAAATATAATCAACTGTTAAATTCATGCAGTCCCAATAAATCCACGCAATCGATAAAGTACAAGTACAAAGCAGTTAAAAATATTTACAATATTTACAAAAATTCCTAAAGGGTACTCAAGTACTTTACTCCTGGACAAAGTTTTACTAGTTAAAATTGGGAATAGGCTAATAATTTACCATTTGGTATATCAACAGATTTTTGGTGAATTTCTGTGTGGAATTATCTGTGAATACACATTTTCTAATGTTCTCCTCTTGTAATTTTATCCCACAATAAATCAATAAATCATTTATAGCTTATATAACTTTAACAGATTATTTTATTTTTTTTATATTGAGAACAAAATAACATATGAACTTATACAAGCTAGAAATATGAACATGCTACAATAAAACCATGAAAAAAAAAAATAAAATTGAAAATGTGCCTTTAAGTAAATGTTACAAATTGTACAATACAAGGAAGCTGAAACAATGCATTGTGGGATCAAAAGTTAGTCACGTAATGCCAATAAAAACAGCTCCGTAATGAGTTTGACATTTCATGACAAAATGTATTACAAAAAGAAAAATTGTGCCAAAGACATATTTGTAAAAAAAAAAAAAAAATTGTGCTTATAATTTCGATAGATAAAAAGATTGGTAGATCAAGACAAGTTGATTGCGTTCTCACTCTCATCTTGACTTGATCTCATTCCACCTCATTGTGTAACTTACTAGTGTTCAATGTGCTGCTACTATAAGACGACTAGCAGAAAGTCACTTACAGTAATGGCAAAGTAACTTACCCACACACTTGGGGAACGGGCTGCTCCATTTTCCATCAGACTGACACATAACTTGTTTCTGTCCTTCTATCATTAGATCTTTTCGAAAACAAGAAAATGTCAGTCTGACTCCAAATCTGATGGGCTCGCCATAATCAGAGACTCCTTGCACTGCAAGGTCTCGGTCTACGTGATCGAAAAGACAGGCCACTTCTACAAAAAAGAGATCAAGTCTGGATTGATGTGCAGGGAGATGGTTGTTGGCAGACATTAAGTGCCAAATACCATTGTATTTGAGTTTTGAGCGGTTTTCTACTTTTTGAAGCGTTCCCATTACCTTCACACGCTGGTAAGTGACCGTCCCATCCAGAATGCCGACATGTTCTTGTGTCCTTACGGCCCACTATCTGGAAGCTAGAGACACATGAATAATGTTTGAGATGTTGTAGCCAATCAGAACTCAGTTCCTGTGTTGAACTGTTACCCATCTTTGCAGATGTACTTGATAGTCGATGCAAACTCAAAGTTCTTCCCACTTTCGATAACATATCGCCCATTTGGTATATCTTCTGGCAGCTCGCAACGCTTAGCTGAAGGTGAACCAAAAATATAATACATAATCCATGCTGATAAGACAGTTTTTTTGTTTATTGAATTGAATTATGTGATTAGCATTTAGCTTTGAGTTTGGAGTATTAGCATTGATGGCGGAAAACCCACGTAAACATGCGATTCCTCGTTGTTTCTTCCATTCGTTTTCCAAACATTCATAGATGGTTTTCTGTCGAGACATATATCCAAGCGCACAGTGGTACTCGAGCTTATCGCCTGAAGAGTAGCTGTCTTTTAGCAACGCCTCAGAAACCTCTGCGTTCTCAACCGTTGGTATTTCAGAACAACCTGTCCGACAATTCACAAACTTTGATTTTCACACTAATGTATTTCTGTTTCATTAAGAGGTTTGGGCTTTGTAGCTTTTAGAAAAAGTTGAGAAACACGTTCTTACCTTGCTGAATAGAAACATCAACAGTGAAGCAGATTAAAACACAAAAAGCAGCAAATCTCATTGTTGCGTGTGTTTGTCGCCACAAACTGCGAGATGAAGAAACTCAACACACAAAGTCTTTTCCCTGGTTAATGTTTGTCAGGGTCTGGGCAGGACTTCTGAAAAGCGTTTAATTAAATTCTTGCTCGTTTTGTAAAGTTTAAACACTGACACTGGTTTGATTTAGTATAATAGATATACAAATAAAACAGACTGATAGAATTCGATACTTAAAGTGCTTACTTTTCCAAACAAATTTTTTTCACTTTTTTTTTTGTATTAAATAAATTATTCCGATAATCAAAATCATATT
>CM051507.1:1207347-1273365 GCA_028031935.1 Paedocypris micromegethes
ATATATATATATAATTTTTTTTTATTTCGGTGAAAACAGATTTAAACTAATGTCCACTTGGTGGCGCTCTTGCTGTACTCATATTGCCTCAAAAATTCATTGTCACATAGACATTTTTTTTTAAATGTATTTGTCACCCACACGTTACATGGTGCGACGTGTAGTGAAACTAGATTCAACTTTATTGTCATTGTGTAAAGTACGTGTACAGAGACAATGAAAGGAAGATTTTTCAAATAAATTATTTTTTACAAGGAAATTATTTTTTACAAATCGTCCAGCATTTAAACATGGAGAGTTGGGGGAGGGGATGCAGTTAAGAGTACAGAAGATGAATAAGAAATGAAATACAATAGAAATAAGGAATAGTAAAACATAGAAATAGATTACATTACAAAAAACACTAGCTGGTTGAAGAAAAAGTGACTCAAGTGATACAAGTTTAAAGTGTCCAGTAACTATATTATAACTGACCAAATCACTTAAATGCTTCCAACATTGAATAAACTTTAGTCCCTAATGCCAAACATTGTATCTGTCTGTCGTTAAAATAAACAGTTTTGCAAACTCAGCACTCAGAATCAGCGCTGAACAAACACTGTGAGCAAACATGCAGTGCTTTGTGAAAAAAAAAGACAAACACACAAATCCCGGAATTGACGTTTTGGGTTAATGTAAGTCAGATTCCGGTAACGTTCCACAGAACGTTGTTTACCAGTTTGTCTGCGTTATTCCACACACGCTATACATGAGTAAGTTTATTTGAAATAATATTAATGAATACATTGCAAAACATGCACATGAAAAAAAGACTCAAAAATCAATGGGGTGAGAAAGATTTTCTTGCTAAGACAGTTAAAAAGTTAAAAAGAAAATAAGGACAAAAATAAAAGTGCTACAAAAGCAACATATGTGCAATACTTAATTATAGACCTAGATTATTTTCTTGTTTGATCTGACCATTAAAAACACATTTTAGCAAATGTTGAACGATCACTGATTTAGACAAATGATTGAAAGTTCTGGCTTTTATTTTGTTCTTTTATGATATTTGCTTGTAAAATCACGTTGTGGCTGTTGTGGACCAGTTGCAGGTTCCTGGCCTGGTGGTTCCTCAAGGACACTCACTGAACCTCACATGACCCCCGGTGTCCCTGCTGAAGGCTGCCCACTGCTCCTGGTGTGTGTGTGTGTGTGTGTTTCACTTCACTGGATCAATACGGCCCCTAGTGGTCATATTGACCAACTGACTTTACTCTAGCATACACAGCCTATAAGTTATACGGGCCTACCATCACAATCTTGCCATTCTGGAATTCTACCGAGGTTCTACTAAAGCAGTTTAACTAAATAATCCATTCTTGTTAAAAATGCGTCAACTACACATCTATACGTCCATATTGACAGGTTCATTTGTACACTTCAGTTAAAAACTGTGAAGACTGTGAAAGTTGCACAGTTCCTTGATTTACAAGTCGTGATAACTAATACAACACGTGTTATTAATCAACATTTAGTAATGTATTATCACCAAAATTAAATTAGTATTAGCCTTTTCATGAAGCAACACAATATCCGGTACACAATACGTCTTTTACTAGCACTTAAAATCAGTATTTTACATGTTTTTACTGAATATTGATAACAAGACTCTGTTTCATCACTACCGACACTCGCAAATGTGCGCTTATATACACAATTGCATATATTTGCCTTTAGAACGCAAATAATGTGGTTTATAAGGCCTGACAGACAAGGAAACTCACTTTAAAAGACTTTACTCTCAAGCATGGAAAACAAACTACTGATAATGGGAAAAAGTATTGCAGTATTGTAATTTTGTAATTAACTAATTAATTAATTAAAGTATTATAATATTAACTTCAGATTTTATAATCTTGAAACAAGTTGATACAGAAATAGGATATATTTTATTTATATTACCATCTACACTGCGAAAAATGCACATGGAAAAAATATGAAAATAATTATAATGGGGTGAGAAAATTTTACTTGGTAAGACGCTTGAAACAAGTCCTATTTTCTTGAAATGAGCAAAATAATCTTCCACTCTTAATTCTAAGATAGTTAATATATCTTGTAGGAAAAAAAAACCAAGATTTATTTAGAAATTTCAATGATTAATTTTTAAGGCTTGTCAAGAATGTATTTTTTTTCAGTGTTACTTTGACATTTGGGGTCAAATGTCCCAGAATCTTCGGACAGAAACACTGAATTGTTAGTGTATGACACATGCATAACTAAGTATAATTTCTTTGTTTTTGGACTCAAACACACAGAGAACATCAAACTCCACACAGAAAGTCCTCGACCGGCTTGAGTTGCCTGATATATGAGCGTTTAAAAATTACGTGTTTATTTCTTTCAGTGTTTGAATCCAGATTTTACAAACAGCATCAATTCTAATACCAGTCTGTGACACTTCCTGTGTCAAGCACACTCAGGTAACACCATTACTCCATTTGTACACTTCAGTCTTGGATGAATTTTGCCAACAAACTTTTTTGGTTTCTGACAAACAAATGTGATGTGGTCGTCATGCGGTACAAATATTTCTTTCAGTCCACCAACCATCAGCTCTATGTTCCTTTCCTCCAGCATTTCAACTGAGACGGAACACGGCTCTGAAACAAAAGCACACAGCAATCATATATGATGCAGCAAGGCAGCAAATGGGTTAATCTCGGCTGTGAAGTGCTGCCACTTACTTAAACATGTTATTTTTCCTGTCCATTCTCCGTCTGTGCAGTTCATGTAGGGGGAATTTGCCATGATGTATTTAGAATAACACTGGTATTCAACCTTCTCCCCAGATTCATATTCATCCTTCGGTATATCGAGCGTATCTGCAAACCTATGCCTCATGACTGGTGGAGGTCCGCATTTTGAAATGGCTGAATGAAAAGTTAGGGTTAGGGTGATAGTGAGGGGCCGAGAGAAGGTCTTGTAAGTCAGTCGGGGGAGTAAGTCTATTATGATATTAATGGTCTGTGTGTAAAACTGTGTAAAAAAAATCACATAATGGTATATATTATATGTATTTATTAACCCTACTATTATGTTCGGGTCCAATTGACCCGTGTTAAAATTAAAAAAAAAATGAAAATATAAAGAATACAAATAGTTTTTCACTTTGAAACTTCTGCTTGTCTTAGTTAGTGTAATCTACATATAAACAAACATGGTTCAGTTGACATATTTGTAACGCCTGCTACAAGTTTTTGTTACAGTGATAATGATCGAGTCAATTTGACCCTTCAGACAAAATGGAAGCTAAAATGAGACAAAAATATAAAAAATGTATTTCTACTGTCTCACACACTGATATAACATTTGTAATATAAACATGTAGCGTGGTGTTACATATACATGAACTGAATCATTATATTGTTATATGATGATTACACCAAATAAGACAAGCAGGAGATGTTTACTTAAAAGTAGAAGAAAAAATACTTTTAAGTATTTTTAAAATATTTTTTAAAAACTTTGGGGACGTGTTAATTTGACCCAAACATAATAGGAGGGTTTAATAACTCACCAGTGCAGGGCTTTATACCCGTCCATCGTAGAATATAGTTACATTGAATCTGGACCGGTTCCGCTGGAGTGAAGCCTTCACGACATCTGTACTTCACTGTTGAGAATATGTCGTAGTGTTCTTTCTCTCCTTCAACGATTTCTCCATTTGGAATGTTGGGTGTTCTGCATCTTGGTTCTAAAAGGCATAATCCATGTTCATGTTTGTATATATTATTGACAGCTAAATTACACACATACCGATGCATAAAGGAATCGGTTCCCAGCCGTGTTCCGTACATGTGGCATATTCTGCTGCTTTAGTACAAGATCTGTCGCAGTGGTAGTTCACTTCATCTCCCAAGTTAGTTCTTGTAAAATATCTTTCTGGGTAATACAAACTCGATTCGCGGGGGACTTCACATCTCTTCTCTGAAAAATTAAGACAAAACAAAAAAGGTCCAGTTAGCATAAATATTCAAGGTTATGAACAAACATACCAGGGTTTGTTCACAATCAAACTCAGAAATAAATATATATATATATATATATAACCTTTATTTAACCAGGTGAAAAAAACCCATTGAGATCAAGATCTCTTTTACAAGGGTGACCTGGCCAAGAGGGCAGCAGCACACAATTGAGATGTACACAGTTGCATACACTCTAGTACATTTGTACTTAAGTTGCAATAAAAGCATTTACACATTAAATAGACGCACTTCATACAATTTACAGAATAAAAATGCAGTGATAGTGTTAAAATACCAAATTTTAAAAGCACGTGCAGTGACCAATGGCCTCTTTTTGCTTTGTTATTAACAAAGAGAACAAAGAGTATTAACAAAATATAATTACCTTGACAAACTGGTTCAGTGTTCCATGTCCCATCTTCCCGACATGTACATATTTTAGATTTTGTTGGAGCAGAAAATATCCAGTATTTTTCAGCACAGGTGATTTCCAGTGTTTCTCCTGGTTTGAAGAGAGTTTTTCCCTGCGGGCTGACGCTTTCTTTCCCAAATGTGGTTGGACTATACACACAAAGTATTCCTACAAAAACGGTACAATTTTAACCTCTAAGATGTTTTTTTACAATTGGGATTATGAAAACAATTGTTGTTGGGCGTAGTGGAATAAATTCCAACGTTTCTTTATTTCTGTTATTGAGCTAATAAAAAGTCATATGCTAGTCTGCCTCCAGAACCTTTATTTACAGAAGGGAGTGCTTTCATTTAAGTGAGAAATTGGCAATTATGAGCACCCTGCAAGTTTTTGATCCGCTAAAATTGAAAACATTGGAAACATTGTTAGAATGTAAAGGGAAAACTTATTGCACTGAGTTGATTTGGATAAAAGTGTCTGCTAAACTCAAGGTAAAGTAACACAACAAACTTTGACTATCACTGATGGTTTACAACTTAAAATAATATAATTGTTCTTTATATATATATATATATATATATATATATATATATATATATATATATATATATATACAGTTGATTCTCTGCATTCTGCAATCTTGATCTTTGTCTTAATCTTTATCTTACAATTCACACTCACCTCACTGTATTTTGCTTTTAAGAAAGTTAAAAATGTCTTATAAACGTTCTTACCTTGTTGAGTAGAAACGTCAACAGTGATGCAGATTAAAACACAAAAAGTAGCAAATCTCATTTTTGCGTGTCTTTGTCGCCACAAACTGCCGCATGAAGAAAATGTCTCAATTTTATGTATTTTCCCTGGTTAATGTTTGACAGGCTCTGGGCAGGACTTCTGTATAGCGTTAAAATACTGTACATAAATACTGATCGAGCTGTTTAATGTTTTTAAAAGTGAACTACACATTAATTGCATCCATTCTTCGGAACATAGTTTGACCAGAATGAAATCAATATTATAGCTTAGTCTTTGTCGTTGGTCTTTGTTCACCGGGACATTGAGAGCCAAACTGCTGCTGATGCTCTTATACGTTTGTTAAGTTCCTCTTATCTCTTACTCAGAAACATGACCCCAAATGCTTGAACTTCTCCAGCTTGGAAACGGCAAACAACCTTTTTTGGTTGAGGAACGTGGTCTCGGACTAGATTTCCTTCCATGAATCCTGAAGCTTCCTTGTGAAGGTATAAGACCAGGCTCTAAAAAACTGCACTAATGACCACTTGGTGGCGCTCTTATTGTGCTTTTAACCCCTCACAAAATGTACTGAGCATTAGTCTCTTAACTCTAATGCCAAAACATTGTATCTGTTCAAACACTGAGCAAACATGAAGTACTCTGTGAGTATAAAGATAAACACCAAAATCCCTAATTGACGATTCTGATTAATGCAAGTCAGATTCCAGTTACTTGCCCAACCTGTTGTTTACAGATGTGTTCGCTTTATTCCACTTGCTATACATAAGTGAATTTCTTTAAAATATTCTGGGTTGTTGCAAATAGGAAAACAATGATGAGAAAGTGCTGATGAGGAAGGAAAAAATTAGAGAGAGAGAGTATAAAAAGTAAACTGAACTTTTGAGTGTTGCACTTTTACATAGTAATTTATGACATGCAAAAATGTATAAAACACACATTCACATGATTTTTTTTTTTTTTTTGCTAAACCAGTTTGTAAGCCAATTTTATGATTTGCAGAGACATTTTACAGAGTTTAGATCTTGTTTGTGTGTTTATTTTTCCATTGCATCATTTGTGGGGAACATGGTGACCACTTTTGCTTTGTGTAGACTAAATTACATATATTGAGTCTATTTATATCTATTATAAATTATAAATGATCATCTAAAAGACGCTACATGAAATGTTTTTCTCTAAGGCTAAAGAACTTTGAATTGCAATTTCATGAAGAAGGTTCTCACATAAAAACAAAATGCGGTCTAGCATTGAATAAACATCTTAAAACAAGGTTTTCTTCTCAAAATTATTACAAAAGCTCAAGAAGAATGTTTCAGGCTTCACTTTCACATGTTGGTGGAGCCCCCCATTCTCCATCCAGACAAGAGATTGTTTCTTCTCCAGTTATTCTGAATGAGGGTCGACACTGATATGTCACTTTAGAATTGCTTAAATAAAATTCTTGAGGATCTGACACTATAACAGCATTAAAGACTCGTGGAGGGCTGCCACACTGTACCCCTAAAAAACACCAAAACACTTTGTCAAAATACTTCCACTTTTAGTTTCTGCTTTCAGTCAATCAAAGAAAAGAAAACAATTTCTTCTCACGTTCACAGCTTGGTGCGTCCCATATACCATTGACACAAGTCATGGTCTTCTGACTGGATTTGTAGCCAGGTCCACACTCAACAGCAACGATATCTTCATGACCGTACATCCTCGTAACATCGGTCCGTTCTGTTTGAAAGCCACTTGGAAAAGCACCACATTTGTTTTGTGCTGTAAAGAAAGAAAGCAACAACAGAAAAATGCTTCAATTTCAAGAGGCCCTGCACTGCAAAAAATGCACATTTAAAAAAAATGAAAAACAAAATGTAGTAATGTTAAAATGTGATCTCAAAGTATTTATTTTTGTATTGCTACATGTTTATTTTGTTTAAATGCGTTCTTGTACCACCAATTAATTCAGAGGTAATGAAATTAATGATGTGGGTGTGTTTAATTAAAACGTGATCACTCTCAGCTGATTTGCAGTTGAGAGTGGCGTCAGAGTAAAAAAAAAAAAATAAAACAAAAAGCGATCCAGGCTACACGCAACTTCGTTGTGGATTTAAGACGACCTGCAAACAGGTTATACGTTTGTTTTCTTTGTGGAAGCACCATGAGCGGACGAACAGCTGATTCAAGCCGCTGGTCACGGCTTCTGTTTAACGGAGAGGAAAATAATTATGAACTTTGGGAGACTACATTTTTGGGTCACCTTCGACTACAAGGACTAAGAGACACTATTTTGAATCCACCTGATGCCGAAGACGAAGAGGATTCAACTAAAAATGCGGAAGCATATGCTGAGCTGATCCAGTTTCTGGATGACAAGAGCCTGTCGCTGGTGATGCGCCAGGCAGCTGATGATGGACGTAAAGCGTTACAAATCCTAAGAGATTATTATCAGAATAAAGGGAAGCCTCGTATTATCAACAACGCCGGTGAAACCCTGAGCGATGGCTTGTTGGAAGCAATGGTCTTGAAAGGACTACCTGAATCGTTCCAACCCTTTGCGATTCATGTCACACAGCAAGATGAAACAATGACTTTTGCGGAGTTCAAGACAAAGCAGCAACAGCTAGTGGAGCGACTCTTCAAGAAAAGAAAGGACGCGTTGATTTACAGAGACGGTACGAAATTTCACATTTACGTGCATGACAGACTGTATTTTTTGCATACAAGTGACAGTAATGTTTCTAAAGACCAATGTAAAGCGTGTTTTGATGTTCAAACATGGCATGAAATTCTGGGGCACTGTAACTATGCGGATATTCTGAAGTTGCAGAATGTTGTGGATGGTATGGAAATCAAGGGTTCAACTACTACAGGTTCAAGGGTTCCTTCCTGTGAAGTGTGCACTAAGGGTACATTTTACCAAACCAGAAATAGAAGTCCTGATTTGAGAGCTGAAACATGTTTAGAGCTTGTCCTTGCTGATTTAGCAGGACCACTGCACCCAGAGTCCAGAGATGGTCACAGATATGCAGTTTCTTTCACTGATGATTTTTCCAGTGCGGTTTTTGTTTATTTTATAAAAAAAATAAGTGTGATTTTAAGTTTTGTTGTCAGCAAATTGTCACAATATTTCAGTATGCCAACAATATGTCAGTGGAACACTGTAAAACATGTTTTACGATATCTGAAAGGTACAAGTGATAAAATGTTGTGCTTCAGGAAAAACTGCAAATCTTGGTATCCAAGTCTGTGTGAAGAAGGTACATTAGTATTCTGGAAAACGAAACAGCAGGCCACTGTGGCACTATCTACTTGTGAAGCAGAGTATATAGCTCTGGCCGCAACCATTCAAGAGTGTATACATCTAGTGAATGAAACTGGCAATGAAACATCTAACGGGTAATGAAATTAATGATGTGGGTGTGTTTAATAAAAACGTGATCACTCTCAGCTGATTTGGAGTTGAGAGTGGCGTCAGAGTAAAAAAAAAAAAAAAAAAAGCGATCCAGGCTACTCGCAACTTCGTTGTGGATTTAAGACGACCTGCCAACAAGTAAAAAAGATTTAAGTCAAGTAAAATGATCTTCCAATGGGGTGAGAAAGTTTTACTTGGTAAAACGTTTGAAACAAAACCTATTTTCTTGAAACAAGCATATTAATCTTTTACTCTTAATTCTAAGATAGTTAATTTATCTTTTCTGAAAGAGTTTTGAGCCCTAACATAAATATGATATTGACCCTGCTAATATGTGCATTTTAATTCAAATTGTCTACGTGGGTCTTAAGTTCAAGTTTGACTCTTGAAATGACGTTGTTAGGTCCAAAATCCTTCATGACTGGTTCTTTGCCGAAGCTGCTACTTTATGAAGAAATAAAACACCCGACACGTTGGATTAAAGTTCATTTTAAAATCACCAAGCAGAGACACAGACTGAGACCAAACTCACACACCCGTTCCGTCAGATTTCTTGCTCAGTTCTGTCTCCACTCATCAGTCTTAAGACTTTATTATGAAAGATGGTGACTAGACATAACATGTTGTCAGAGTCCAAAGTCCGGAGGTAGAGAAAGAGTGAGTGTGTGACACAGATCATCAGCCGATTGGACATTAGAAAAATACCACCATATATAGTCAATATAAGTAGATGACGGAAGAAAGGAGAATGTCTTATTTTGTTTACAGCATATGAGCAAAGATATCACTTCTAGCGCGAGGCGTCTACATGCTTCAAGGTTCCAGCTCTTCAACAACCTGACCAAGCAACACACACAAGCTTTTTAACACTAAACGTTTAAAGCCTTTTAAAGCACATTCTCTTTAATAGACCTCTAAAACCCCCGTCCAATAACAATATGTGAAGAAACATATTCATACTCACGAATACACGTCAGATCTTTAGACCAAGAACCGCTGCGGCAGGTCACTGGTTCCCACCAGTTTGATTGAAATGGTTTAAATCCCGTGTTGCAGGACAGATAGTATTTTGTCTTGCTGTTGCGGGGTTGAACAACGAACCCGTTTTCCACTTTTCCATGACACGGGGTTTTATCAGTAGAAGAAGTTTCATCAGTAGAAGAAGTTTCATCAGTGGAAGGAGTTTCAAATACTGGGATTTCTGTGAGGACACAGTTTCAACACTGTTGGTTTTATTAAAGAGCAGAGGTAGGACAGACAGTAAAATAATGTGTTGATCTGTGGTGACGTTCAGTATAATAAGACTCACCAGTGCAGAGCTTCATCCCCGTCCATTGTAGATAATAGTTACATTGAATCTGGACCGGTTTCGCTGGAGTGAAGCCTTCACGACATCTGTACTTCACTGTTGAGTACCTGTCGTAGTATTTATTCTCTCCTTCAACTATTTCTCCATTTGGAATGTTGGGTGTACTGCATCCTGGTTTAAAAAGACACTATCATTGTTCATAATGTTGGATAGTAATAATTTCTTATTATTGCCAGGTAAATTACACACACACCGATGCATAAAGGATTCGGTTCCCAGCCGTGTTCCGTACATGTGGCATATTCTGCTGCTTTAGTATAATAGCTTTTGCAGTGGTAGTTCACTTCATCTCCTAATTTAGTTTTTTTAAAATAATCTCCTGGGTAATACAAACTCGATAGGCGGGGGACTTCACATCTCTTCTCTGAAAAATTAAGACGAAAGAAAAAAAGTCCAGATTAATAAGCATAAATATTCATAAACAAACATACCAGGGTTTGTTCACAATCAAACTCAGAAGTAAATATAATTACCTTGACAAACTGGTTCAGTGTCCCATGTCCCATCTTCCCGACATGTACATATTTTAGATTTTGTTGTAAAAGAAAATATCCAGTATTTTTCAGAACAGGTGATTTCCAGTTCTTCTCCCACTTTGAAGAGAGTTTTTCCCAGCGGGCTGACGCTTTCTTTCCCATATGTGGTTGGATTAAACACACAAAGTATCACTGCAAGAAAAGGGTACAATTTTAACTTCTAATTCTTTTTCTATAATTTGAATTTTGAAAACAGAGCATCTGGTCAAGTCTCAAGTTTAAGTCCCAATCCAACCCGCTGGTTTCCCACCAACCCAGGGCGGGTATCCCACTTTCATGCCCGGAGTTTCAGACTCAGAAATGGAAGAGCAGTTCAGAAAATGGATGTAATGCTTTTGCCTAACTTTAGAAAAAGAACACATTAAATTTTAAACAATTAGGATAAAAGCCATAGATAAGCAGGTTGTATCATATGTGATACTCACAGTTAATGGTCAATTGTCCAAGGCGTAAAAAAAGTGTTTTTCAAAAATAGCTAATGTGTACAAGTAGACACGTGTAATAGATAGATAATCACCCGGTTTCAGACATTACAACAACGTGTACAAAAAAAAGGGGTTCTCCAGCGGATCAAGAAATAAAAACAGACCGTTCTCTTACCCAGCTCCGCAAGAGTATTTCTACTGAAATTTCTAAAGGAAGGTTTGTCTGATTGACTACTTAATTGTTGTGTGTTACATTTTTGTTATTGGAAATTTGCTGAAAGTTTTTTTTTTTTACCTCTAATGTGCATTGTATCTCTGGTGATACATTATACACTTTTTTTCAGTTATCATGTGGAATAGAGCTTTCCATCATGGTGCCAGCATTACAATAGAGAGTAGATAATTAATAATAAAAAAGACATTTGCCAGATTAGATAAGTCGTTTCTTTTTATTTTTTCTTCCTTAAATGTGCTTGCTTTGCCTTTGCTATACATGTTTAAATTGAATCTCCTTATTTAAAATATTTACAATATTTTCAGCAATATATTTAGCTTCTGTAAATGAATATTTCATTGAACATGTATTCATTAGATATATTGCATATGTGCATAGCAACAATGAAAGGCTATTCTATTCAAAACATGACAATATAAGTCAATAAACAGGTTAACAATCTTTTGCTAACCCCTTTTACCCACAATAACCCCCCCCCCCCCGGAGAGAACCAATCATTATTAATACTGTATTTCTGTCAGCCTGTATCAGAACTAAACTTTTGGGATACATATTAAACGTATTTTAGTTTATCCACAAGAAAAGATAATAAACACATGTGATATACATTACCTTCACATTCCGGTCTTATGCTCCAGCCGTATCTGGTGCAGTGGGGAGTTCCTTCTCTGGGTTTATATCCTTCTTTGCATCGATACTTCAGCGTTTCACCTTCTTTGTACACTTTAGGTGATTTATCTACATCTCTATGTTCTATATCAGCTTCTGTACATGTTATCACTGCATGAAGAGAAACAAAATGAAACTAATTTGAGAGATTCATTGATGATGTCACATTTTAGATCAATACTATTTACAAACACTTAGCAAAACGACTTCAAAACACTTAAAAAATAAGAAAATAAAAAACTAAATGAGTAAAACAAGACTTAAATCAAGCAAAATTATCTGCCAATGAGGTGGGAAAATTTTACTTGGTAAGGCAGCTTGAAACAAGATCTTTTTTCTTGAAACAAGCTAATTAATCTTTTTCTGCTAATTCTAACCCTTTACTGCAAGCTTCCAGACGCTTCCAAAATTAAAAAATTATTATAATTTTTAATATTATTTTAAACGTAATGACCAGAAGATACAATGTGTAATAAAGAAAAGGGTTAAAATTTAAATCACAAATATTTACCACGCCACATTCAAGCAACCCACCAGACAACCCTTGTTTTAGAAATTTGAGTAAAAATGTTACTGTTCTCCACCCTAGACCTCAAAAACTAGTTTTTTATAAAAATCGGGAAAAAATGCAATGTCCAAATTTGGAGCGGCTCCCCTAGTGGTCACTGCTGTGGAAAAGCAATGGAGCAGTTAATTGCGGCCACCTGGTGATCAAATTATGTATTACAAGTGTATGTTTGAATTTATAAAGTTTTTGAAAAATAATTTTAATTTAAGGCCCTGTAATCTGGCAAAAATCAAAGTGCATAAAAAGTGATGCAAATTGCAGTAAAGGGCTAAGCTAGATAATTTACCTTGTCTGAAAAAAAAAAACATTTTCATTTTTTGCAGTGAAGAACATTCTAGCAGTTTAAACTGACCTACACATTTGGGAACCGAGTGACTCCAAGCGCCCTTCTCCGTGCAGTGAATGTCGGCGCTTCCTTCTAGTTTTTTCTCAGAGGACACACATTCAAAATGAACGACATCACCGTAACTTGCCTCCTCATTCTTGCCTGATACTCTCACATCTCCGTCTGCTTGTATGGCTGGACATTTCACAGCTAGGAAACACAAAATCCTAGTTTATAAGAAATGCAAGGAGTGTAAAACACACACACACACATACACACACACACTAAGAAGAAATCGTACCCTCACAGATGGGGACAGAATTATCCCATCCTTGACTTCTGCAGGTTCGTCGAAAAATTCTAGATGTCATTTCATACCTGTAAACCCAATATATTTATCCATCTAGTCAAACAGTTTCAGAATATCTGAGCCAGAAACAATTTCAGAGTCTCTGGACCCAGCACACAACATTTTGTTTTAAATCTCACAAATAAATACAAGATTAGAGTACTACAAATTGAGTAATTATTCAATTAAGTATTTAACACGAATGTAAGCCAAAGGTGATCAGACAACAATTACTTATGCACTTTGCACTTACGCAAGTTCCTGCAAAAATCCTTGTACAATTTGTCAGTTACAGTAGTTTAAAATAATCAGAAAGATTACATTATCGCCCATATTTCTTTTCATCTAGATGAAGTGAGATTGTAATCTGACTACAATCGACTTCTGCTTCAAAACTGTGTATTTTGTTTGCATCGTTTTTCCATAATTTAGAATTTAATCCATTTGTCTTGATTGAAGATATATTACCCAGGTTTGCATTTATATTCCACCGTTACTCCGAAAACAAATTCGCTCCCGTCTATGATTCTGAACTCTCCATTCATTGTGTCTCCTGGATGATTACATTTTTTCTCTGTAGAAATATAACAAATTTCATTTAGCGTTATGAAGTACAATGCATTTTTGTATTAAATAAAAAAAAATTGCGTGTTGAAGTTTTCTTACTTGCACATTTCCTCTCAGTGACAATCTTCCAATTTCCATTCATACACTTGTATTTAGAGAAGCCTGTGTAACCTGCAATGCAATTCAGTCTCACCACCTCATCATTCGCGTAGGACACTTCAGAAAAAGGTTCTAGGTTTTCAGGAGGTATTTCCATGGCCGGACATTCTAAAATTAAAACGTGTACTTTTAAACTCCACTGTACATAGACATACTGTATATAAATAGCAATCTTACCTTGACCTTTACCACATTTAAAAGTCAAAAAGACCAAAGCAACGCTGAGGATTTTTAGAGAAACTCTCATTTTGGGGGTGAATAGACAACTATTTGGTTTTTGACGATGTCTGTGTAACTCTTGTCTGCTTGAGTTATTCATTGACTGATGTCTAAACACACACACCACCAACAGCTAACCGCTGACAATCTGATGCTGTGAAAATAATAAGGATTTTAGTATTTTGCTCTTAATTAGCGTAACTACATATTAAAAGTTTTTTCACAAGAGACACTGATGATAAATACTTTCAAGGTTTCAAATAACGTTAAGCCACAATATTTACAGAACGCGCCACAATCAATCGTTTGCGTTGTTTTCCGTTTTGCAATACAGTATTTGTGCAATGGCTTCTGTTTCTGCTCATTGGTCATTTTGAGAGAGAGGTGTTTGGTTTTCCTGTAGGCTTTTTGCTTTCATTTGTTTTAAATACGTTTCACAATGGGTGAGGGTTCCTAAAAAAAGAAAAAATGTTTTTGATCACTGGATCATTTACTGGATTTTACATAATCAGTGCCAGTACTAACAGTGAAATGCTAACATCAAAGGTCAAAGTTTGTTTGCAAATGAACAGTTCCAGCTAGCGACTTACTAAAATAACAGAACTATAAACTCAACTGTACTTTAAGCTTCCTAATCAGTCTTTATCCATCTACATAACCAACCAATCGTTCATCCATCTGTCCATCCATCCATCCATCCATCCAACCAATCAACCAACCAACCATTTAACCAACCAACCAACTAACCAACCATCGAAGCATCCAAAAAACCTTCTGTCCAACTAATCAACAATCTACTTCTCTTTCGACTGTTCCCTTATCAGGGGTCATCACAGCTATCATCCTTTTCCAACTCATTCTATGCTGAGTATCTTCCACTCTGACCCCAGTCAACCTCATGTCCTGCCTTACAAGATCCAAATATTTCCTCTTTGGTAGTCCTGCTTCCCAACATCCACATCCTCCACCCTTCTTTCTCTGTCATTTTCCTCATTCATCAGCTCCTCAAAATACTCCTATCTTCTCTGCACACTCTCCTGGGTTGTTTGTACCTTTCCATCTCTGTCTTTAATCCCCCTTATCTGCTGTACATCCTTCCCATCCCTATCTCTCTCTGTCTGGCTAGTGTTTAAAAGTCCTTCTCTCCGTTGTGTCTAACCTGTCATACAGCTCATCATACGCTTTCTGTTTGACCTTCGCCACTTCCCTCTTCACTCTGCGCTGCACTTCCTTCTACTCCTGTCTACTTTCTTCAATTCTTTCTAGATCCCACTTCCTTTTTGCCAACCTCTTCCTCTGGATGCAGTCCTGTACTTCCTCATTCCACCACCGAGTGTCTTTCTATCCTTCTACCAGAAGACACACCCAGCACCTTCCTACCTGTTTCCCTGATAACCTCTGCTGTAGTTTCCCAGTCCTAAGGGAGTTCTTCTTGGTCACCCAGGGCCTGTCTCAACCTCTGCCTGAATTTCTCGTACATATCCGGTAACTTCCACCACTTGGTCTTCGGTTTGGTCCGGTTTGGCTTCCACCACCACTACCAGTCATCATACACTACCACAACTTTGCAGTCACTAACCTCTCTCAAATTACTTCGACTACATAGTGTCTAGTCCACCTGTGTCCAACTTCCTCCACTGTCACTCTGTGTTCCTCTCTCTGGAAGTAAGTGTTGACTACAGCCATTTCCATCTTCTTAGCAAATCTAGATTCCTTTCCTTCACACCAAACCTGCCCATCCCAATAATAAATGTGATGAATTTAGGCAAAAGTACTTATCAATTCTTACATTTTCAATTGTACCCAACCAACCAACACACATACCCAATAATTAAAGGTGATTAAGTGAATTAAATTAAATCAATATTTAATGGTGAGTGGCAATATGGCCACTAGGGGTGCTATTGAATTCATGCCCTGCGTTTAACCCATCCAAGTGAAGTGCACATACAAAAACAAAACCCGGAGCAGTGGGCAGCCTACCCCTTGCAGTGGTCAGTTTACACTTGGTGATGAACTTTCCTTTTTATTTCTTAAACTTCCTTTTAATAATTAGTTTTAATGGTGGCTTTCAAATGTTTTTAGTCATGGCTAACCGGTGCAGTACTAACTGTATAGCCTGAATATTCATGCAGTCTTGCCTTGTTGTGGTTCATCCGACAAGAATAAAAAAGTGCAATTGCTTTCATTTAAAAATAGAATTTAACTGACTCTATGCCCAAAGTTGTGAAGTGAATTCTGAGAAGAACAGACACACTTGTAATCATTTGATCAGGTTGTGATGCATTTACAGTTTTATTGTCAGAGGCAAAAGTGAGAAAAGGGTGAAATATCTGCGCACTGTTCTGAGTAAAATATTTTCCATTTCGGTAGATCGCGCGTATAAGTCGAGCCCCCCACTCAGCCCGAAATTTTAAGGAAAAATCCGCGACTTATAGTCGAGTACATACGGTACATCATTTGTGCGGTACATGGTGACCACTTTTGCTTTGTGTAGAATAAATTACATATATTGAGTCTATTTATATCTATTATAATTAGAAATGATCATCTTAAAGACGCTACATGAAATGTTTTTCTCTAAGGCTAAAGAACTTTGAATTGCATTTTCATTGAGAAGATTCTCACATAAAATCACAAACAAAATGCAGTCGAGCATTGAATAAAAGTTTTCTTCTCGAAATGATTACAAAAGCATCAGAAGAATGTTTCAGGCTTCACTTTCACATGTTGGTGGAGTCTCCCATTCTCCATCCAGACAAGAGATTGTTTCTTCTCCAATTCTTCTGAATGAGGGTTGACACTGATATGTCACTTTAGAATTGCTTAAATAAAATTCTTGAGGATCTGACTCTATAACAGCATTAAAGACTCGTGGAGGGATGCCACATTTTACCCCTAAAAAACACCAAAACACTTTTACTTTCTGCTTTCAGTCAATCAAAGGAAAGAAAACAATTTCTTCTCACGTTCACAGCTTGGTGCGTCCCATATACCATTGACACAAGTCATGGTCTTCTGACCGGATCTGTAGCCAGGTCCACACTCAACAGCAACGATATCTTCATGAGCGTACATCCTCGTAACATCGGTCCGTTCTGTTTGAAAGCCACTTGGAAAAGCACCACATTTGTTTTGTGCTGTAAAGAAAGAAAGCAACAACAGAAAGACGCTTCAGTTTGAAGAGGCTCCGCACTGCAAAAAATGCACATGACAATTAAAAAGAAAATGAAAAACAAAATGTAGTAAAAAAGACAAGTAAAATTATCTGCCAATGGGGTGAGAACATTTTTCTTGGTAAGACGTTTGAAACAAAACCTATTTCCTTGAAACAAGCAATTTATTCGTAATTAGTTAATTTATCTTGTCTGAAAAGAACAAGATTTATTGTGTAATTTCAAGGTTTTTTGGCTCGTCAAGAATTCATTTTTTGTAGTGCACAAGAGTTTTGAGCCCTAACAAAAATATGATATTGACCATGTTAATATGTGCATTTTAATTCAAATTGTCTATGTGGGTCTTAAGTTCTAGTTCGACTCTTGAAATGACCTTGTTAGGTCCAAAATCCTTCATGACTGGTTTTTGAAGAAACAAAACACGTGACACGTTGGATTAAAGTTCATTTCAAAATCAATGAAGGAGAAACACAGACTGAGACCAAACTCACACCCGTTCCTTCAGATTTCTTGCTCAGTTCTGTCTCCACTCATCAGTCTTAAGACTTTATTATGAAAGATAGTGACTAGACACAACATGTTGTCAGATTCCAGAGTTTCCGGAAGAAAGGAGAATGTCTTATTTTGTTTACAGCATATGAGCAAAGATATCACTTCTAGCGCGAGACATCTACATGCTTCAAGGTTACAGCTCTTCAACAATCTGACCAAGCAACACACACAAGCTTTTTTAGTATTAATTGTTTAAAGCCGTTTAAAGCACATTCTCTTTAACAGACCCCCCGTCCAATAACAATATGTGAAGAAGCATATTCATACTCACGAATACACGTCAGTTGCTCAGACCAAAAGCCGCTGCGGCAGGTCACTGGTTCCCACCAGTTTGATTGAAATGGTTTAAATCCCTTGTTGCAGGAGAAATAGTATTTTGACTTGCTGTTGCGGAATCGAGCAACAAACCCGTTTTCCACTTCAGGACATGGAGTTTCATCAGTAGAAGAAGTTTCATCAGTGGAAGGAGTTTCAACTACTGGGATTTCTGTGAGGACACAGTTTCAACACTGTTGGTTTTATTAAAGAGCAGCGGAAAGACAGACAGTAAAATAACGTGTTGGTCTGTGGTGACGTTCAGTGTAATAAGACTCACCAGTGCAGGGCTTCATCCCCGTCCATTGTAGATAATAGTTACATTGAATCTGGACCGGTTTCTCTGGAGTGAAGCCTTCACGACATCTGTACTTCACTGTTGAGTACCTGTCGTAGTATTTGTTCTCTCCTTCAACTATTTCTCCATTTGGAATGATGGGTGTTCTGCATCCTGGTTTAAAAAGACACTATCAATGTTCATAATAATGTTGGATAGTAATAATTTCTTATTATTGCCAGGTAAATTACACACACACCGATGCATAAAGGATTCGGTTCCCAGCCGTGTTCCGTACATGTGGCATATTCTGCTGCTTTAGTATAATAGCTTTTGCAGTGGTAGTTCACTTCATCTCCTAATTTAGTTTTTTTAAAATAATTTCCTGGGTAATACAAACTCGATAGGCGGGGGACTTCACATCTCTTCTCTGAAAAATTAAGACAAAACAAAAAAGGTCCAGTTTAAAAGCATAAAAATTAAAGGTTGTAACCAAACATACAAGGGTTTGTTCACAATCAATCTCAGAAGTAAATATAATTACCTTGACAAATTGGTGCAGAGTCCCATGTTCCATCTTCCCGACACGTACATATTTTAGATTTTGTTGAAAAAGAAAATATCCAGTAATTTTCAGCACATGTGATTTCCAGTGTTTCTCCCACTTTGAAGAGAGTTTTTCCCAGCGGGCTGATGCTTTCTTTCCCATATGTGGTTGGATTAAACACACAAAGTATCACTGCAAGAAAAGGGTACGATTTTAACCTTTTTTTTATAATTTGAATTATGAAAACGAAGGATCTGTTCATGTCTCAAGTTTAAGTCCTAATACAACCCGCTGGTTTCCCACCAACCCAGGGCGTGTATCCCACTTTCAGGCACAGAGTTTCAGACTCAGAAATGGAAGAGCAGTTCAAAAAATGGATGTAATGCTTTTGCCTAACTTTAGAAAAAGAACACATTGAATTTTAAACAATTTGGATAAAAGCCATAGATAAGCAGGTTGTATCACACGTGATACTCACAGTTCATGGCCAATTTACCAAGGTGTAAAAAAATCGTTTTTCAAAAATAGCTAATGTATACGAGTAAACACTTGTAATACATAGTTGGATCACCCGGTTTCAGACATTACAACAAGAGTGTACACAAAAAAGGGGTTCTCCAGCGGATCAAGAAAGAAAAACAGACCGTTCTCTTACCTAGCTCCGCAAGAGTATTTCTACTGAAATTTCAAAATGCTTAATTGTTGTGTGTTCAATTTTTTTAATTGGAATTTTGCTGAAAGTTTTTACTTCTAATGTGCATTGTGTGATGGTGAAACATATGGTGATACATTTAGAATATTATTTTTCCTTTTTTTCAGATATCATGTGGAATAGAGTTTTCCGTCATGGTGCCAGCATTACAATAGAGAGTAGATAATTAATAATAATAATAATAATAATAATAATAATAATAATAATAATAATAATAATAATAATAAACAATTTGAGAGATTAGATAAGTAGTTTCTTATATTTTTTTTTTCTTCCTTAAATGTGCTTTCTTTCCCTTTGCTATAAATGTTTCAATTGAATCTCTTTAGCTAAAGTTTTGGCATACTGTTACGATCCTCTTTGGGACCGTATATTTTATTTGCGCATGCGCTCTTGTCTCGTGTCTCTCTCTCTCTCTCTCTCTCTCTCACACTCTGTCGCTTACCCAGGTGCGGAGGAGAGAAAGCGGCTACGAACACCTGCCGCTGATTACCCTGATGACCCGGGCGCATTCACAAAAGCCATGACGGAGTTTACCAGCACGAGAGACTCTGCTCACTCCCAAGTGTTGTTTCGCGCATTTGTGGCGTTTGTTGTGAACTTGACACGAACTTGACGCGGTTGTCCGGCCGAAAGTTTGTGGTACCAGAAAGATCGTGTTGATCCCCGGTGGAGCGTTTGCTCATTACCATCGCTGTGAGGAACAGTAAGGAAGCGGCCGGCTCTTTTGTTTATTGTACATTGTTTTCTCCTGTTTTTGGTTTAGTCAGGGAGGTAGTTTATAATTCTGTTGTTTATTTCCTTTCTTTATTGTGAGTTTAGTTAGCGGTCCAATTGAGTTAGAGGGATTTTTGTTTGTTGTTTTCTGCCTGCCACTTCCCGAGGTATTGGTTCCGGTTTATGTTTTGTTTTAAATAAATTCTAATTTCTGGTCATAAGTTGGTTGTCTTTTATGTTATTCCCCCGAACCTCTAGACCTACTACGGGGACGTAACATAAATTGGGGGCTCGTCCGGGAGTTGAACCCGGGACCTCTCGCACCCCAAAGTGAGAATCATACCCCTAGACCAACGTTCCTTAACAACAACCTAAGGAAGTTAAGGAAGTTATCAAATTTTGTTCAACATTTGGACTGCCGAGAGTTATTCAGACTGACCAAGGTTCTAATTTTACGTCAAAGTTGTTTGCACAGGTTCTGAAGGAACTAGGAATCTCTCACCGTTTGTCTAGCGCATACCATCCTGAGTCCCAAGGAGCCTTGGAAAGATTTCACCAAACTTTGAAGTCCATGCTCCGTGCCTACTGTGTGAGTACAGGGAAAGATTGGGTGGAAGGTCTACCGTTGTTACTTTTTGCTATTCGAGAGACCATTCAGGAGTCTTTAGGTTTTAGTCCAGCTGAACTGGTTTTTGGCCATACTGTTCGGGGTCCGCTGAAACTTTTGCGTGAACAGCTGTTGTCAGAGAAGCCCTCCAACACAAACCTACTGGACTATGTGAGTAATTTCCGAGAACGACTTCATGGTGCTCTAGAAGTGGCCAAAGCTCACCTCACTTGCACTCAGTCTAAGATGAAGGTGAGATTTGATAAAAAAACAGTTGAGCGCAGTTTTCAGCCTGGTGATCAGGTGATGGTTTTGCTACCTGTCCCTGCTTCGGCACTGCATGCTAGATTTGCTGGTCCTTACAGTGTTGATAAAAAGCTAAGTGAGACTGACTATGTGATCTCTACCCCCGACCGCAGGAGGAAAAGTAGAGTTTGCCACATTAATATGTTGAAGCGTTATGTAGGTAAGAGTGACACACAGACGCTTCTAGTGAGAAGGGTGTGATACCCAGTCCTGTGGTGTTGCCTACTGCTCTTTGCTCAGTCGATGATTTGGACGAACATGACATAACGGTAGAGCACTTTCAGAATTCCACTGTGTTGAATGATCTTGATCATTATCTGTCGTATTTAACCACAGCTCACAAGAAATCGCTTATGCAGCTGATTGACAAATATCGAGTGTTGTTTTCTGATGTCCCAGGCCGAACGTCATTAGTTGAACACGATATAGATGTAGGTAGTTGTTTACCTATTAAACTTATTTTAGTTTATCCACAAGGAAAGATAATAAACGTGTGATATACATTACCTTCACATTCCGGTCTTATACTCCAGCCGTATCTGGTGCAGTGGGGAGTTCCTTCTCTGGGTTTATATCCTTGTTTGCATCGATACTTTAGCGTTTCACCTTCTGTGTACACTTTAGGTGGCTTATCTACATCTCTATGTTCTATATCAGGTTCTGTACATGTTATCTCTGCATGAAGAGAAACAAAATTAAACTAATTTGAGAGATTCATCAATGATGTCACATTTTGGATCAATACTATTTTACAAACAATTAGCAAAATGACGACACAAATGTTTCCAACACTGCAAAATATCCACATTTTTGCGAATCCACATTCGCGTAGGACGCTTTAGAAAAAGGTTCTAGGTGTTCAGGATGTTTATCCATGGCCGGACATTCTAAAATTAAAACGCGTACATTTAAATTCCACTGTACATAGACATACTGTATATAAATAGCAACCTTACCTTGAGCTTTACCACATTTAAAAGTCAAAAAGACCAAAGCAACGCTGAGGATTTTTAGAGGAACTCTCATTTTGGGGGTGAATAGACAACTATTTGGTTTTTGACGATGTCTGTGTAACTCTTGTCTGCTTGAGTTATTCATTGACTGATGTCTAAACACACACCACTGACAAATGATAAAGATGATATCTGATGCTGTGAAAATAACAAGGATTTTAGTATTGCCTAATGGCATTAAGTATTTTGCTCTTGATTAGCGTAACTACATATTAAAAGCTTTTTTCACAAGAGACACTGATGATAAATACTTTCAAGGTTTCAAATAACGTTAAGCCACAATATTTACAGAACGCGCCACAATCAATCGTTTGCGTTGTGTTCCGTTTTGCAGTACAGTATTTGTGCAATGGCTTCTGTTTCTGCTCATTGGTGATTTTGAGAGAGAGGTGTTTGGTTTCCCTGTAGGCTTTTTGCTTTCATTTGTTTTAAATACGTTTCACAATGTTTTTGATCCAAGCTGACTGGGTCATTTACTGGATTTTACATAATCAGTGCCAGTACTAACAGTGAAATGCTAACATCAAAGGTCAAATATAAACTCAACTGTACTTTAAGCTTCCTAATCAGTCTTTATCCATCTACATAACCAACCAATGGTTCATCCATCTGACCATCCATCTATCCAACTAATCAACCAACCAACCATTTAACCAATTAACTAACCAACCAACCATCGAAGCATCCAAACAACCTATTGTCCAACTAATCAACCATCTACTTCTCTTTCGGCTTTTGCCTTATCAGGGGTCACCACAGCTATCATCCTTTTCCAACTCATTCTATGCTGAGTATCTTCCACTCTGACCTCAGTCAACCTCATGTCCTCCCTTACAACATCCATATATCTCCTCCTTGGTCGTCCTGCTTCCCAACATCCACATCCTCCCCACCTTCTTTTTCTTTCCTTTTCCTCAGTCATCAGCTTCTCAGAATACTCCTATCTTCTCTGCACATTCTTCTGGGTTGTTAGAACCTTTCCATCTCTGTCTTTAATCCCCCTTATCTGCTGTACATCCTTCTACAGCCATTTCCATCCTCTTAGCAAATCTAGATTCCTTTCCTTCACACCAAACCTGCCCATCCCAATAATAAATGTGATGAATTTATGCTAAAGTACTTATCAATTCTTACATTTTCTATTGTACCCAACCAACCAACATACATACCCAATAATTAAAGGTGATTAAGTGAATGAATTAAATTAAATCAATCATTCATGGTGAGTGGAAATATGGCCACTAGGGGCGCTATTGAATTTGTGCTCTGCGTTTAACCCATCCAAGTGAAGTGCACATACAAAAACAAAACCCGGAGCAATGGGCAGCCTACCCCTGGCAGTGGTCAGTTTACACTTGGTGATGAACTTCTTATTTTTTTTTTTTTTTTAAACTTTCTTTTTATAATTCGTTTTAATGGTGGCTTTTCAAATGTTTTTAGTCCTGGCTAACCGGTGCAGTACTATCTGTATAGCCTGAATGTTCATGCAGTCTCGCCTTGTTGTGGTTCATCTGACAAGAATAAAAAAGTGCAATTGCTTTCATTTAAAAATATTATTTAACTGACTCTATGCCCAAAGTTGTGAAGTAAATTCTGAGAAGAACAGACACACTTGTAATCATTTGATCAGGTTGTGATGCATTTACAGTTTTATTGTCAGAGACAAAAGCAACATCAACACGAGCTGATAACAAGCCACACTATAAAAAAGCGGAACATGTGTAAATTAAACACTTGCTACATTCTACGTAGAGAACTTAGATTCTTAGTTAATTTAGTTAGACACTGTATTTAGTTACTCATAAATATTATAAACGGTTGAAACCAAAGTGAGTTGTGTGTTGGGGGTTTGTGGGAAATCGAGTTCCATCCTCCGCTGACATGGATCAGAGAACCTGTGACAGCTACAATATTAAAATGTAACAGACAGAATACGTAAACAACTGGAAACAAAAAGTTACATAATTGCTGACTTTACATGTTTCAAAATATGCCATTTTTTAATATAGTAAATTATTACACATTAAATTCTTACCTTAATTTCGTACGTCTGAGTTTTATTTACTTGTAATTTGTGTATCACCTAAAGAGAAAACACAGATGCGGAAATAAATAATATACAATTATAAAATTATTATATTATTTATTTTATTCTAACCTAAAGTTTGCGCTATTTAGCTTAAAATCAACTGCATGTTTAATATTTAAAGACAATTACATTCAGTGTTAAAATGTTAAAGCACCTTTCTTAATAGTTGATTAACAGTGACTTCCGTTTATGAATAAGATAAAAAGTACCGCATTTTTTTTACTATGACGCACACTGGATAAAAATGCACACCCTTATTGAACGTCTTATCTTTTTTTTAACATATAAAACACACTCTTTCCAAGACTTTAAGGCGCATTGTAAATTTTTAAACATTTTTTTTGTAATCAAACTATTTTAAGCGCGCCGTATAGTAGGAAAAAAAAATTAAATTGACATGTTTTATCACTTACAGCTTTTGTCGATTTGCAAGTTGCCATTGGAGCAGAACACATCCACGTGGGCTTTCGTCTCAATTCCAGTGTTCCATCCCACTTTGCAGTCAAGTTTAAGACTGGTGGAATGTTGCATAAAGATCTTTTCCGCCGGAGGCTGTAAATTATACTTTTCAACCAGGTCAGAGACTTCACAGGGTCCTGAAACAGAGTCCATCCTTCCTGTCAAGCTCTACATTGTAGACCTTAGAGATGTGAAAGACACTCACTCAGACACTTTGGAGGATTGTCCCAGACCCCGTTCACACACTGGTAGAATTCTTGTTGCTTGTCCAGAACATAGTAAGACTGACACGTGTAAGAAACTTTGGTGATGATGTCATTCACTGTCCCGTGAACAGTATAGTCGCCGGATTTAAGATGAGGTGGTGGAGGGCAACTCCTGCCTGAAGAAATATGTTCAAATTTGACTTTTCTCAAAACTTTTGGCTGTCAAACTTTAACTTTGACCAATTAAATTTTTGACCCCTGACTAAATTAATCACGATGAATCAACTGAACTTTCAAATATTGGATATTGAGGTGTAATATGTAAATGCATGTAGACTCACTAAATAAACTCTCGTTTAAATACTGCAATATAAATTAGAATAATTCTTGTTCAATTTGCAATATATTTTCTTTGCTTTGTAACCCTCCGAGATCGAATGCACATCGCTAAACAGCGTAAAAAATGTTCACACTCGTTAACGTGTTAACTTTAACAGCACTAATTTAAATACACATTTCAATCACAATAACGTTTTTTTAAACGGACAAAGGAAATTATTAAAAAATTATAAGCAATTTTTACAAATATAAAATATAAAAAGTGTTTTCATGCCATTCTTTTTCACTTGAAATCAATATTATAGTCTTCACTTAATTAGTAATTTCCATTAAATAAAAAGTGTCACAACAAAGTTTCACTCACTTTTACAGTCAAATGTCCCGTTCCATTTCCCTTTCTCACACATCAAAACTCCTTCCGGAAAAACATCATATGGTTTTCTGCACGTGTATGTCAATGTCTCAAAATTGTTGTACTGGCTTTTTTCGTCGATCACCGTCACAAACTGCGGGTTGCTTATTGGTGGAGAACACAGAACAGTTCCTTGAGAAAATATGTGATTGATCAGACAGAAGTAGGAAGGGAAAAAATATAGACATAATCCTAAGAAAAATTCTTTTGCGGACCTCCACAATGTGGATACGGGTAATCCCACTTGCCATTGTCCTGACACTCTATTGCACGCTGGCCAAGCATTTTCATGTTAACATCAGTGCATTGAAAAAGCAGAACATGTCCCGGTTGATAAGGAGAAGATTTGCCTGGATGCCCGAATAAAACTTTCACATTGACGAGCTTTTGCTCCTCACAGGAACCATCTGTTTAGCAAAAGATTAAGTAAGATTAAAATCATCTAAATCACATTTGTTTAGTAAAAATATACTATGTTAGTTGTAACGTTAGTGAAATAATGCAGTATGGTTGTTTTAATTTTAAATTTTGTGTTTTTTGTGTCAAATTGTATGCAACTTTTTTTTTTTTTTCAAAATTTGTTTTTCCAAATTTATTGATTCCTTCATTCCTAATTCATAATCCTAATTTCTACTGCACTATAATTAAACATGTATTTTGCAAAACAATATGTGTTTAGCAATAGATTAAATAAGATTAAAATTCTAAATCTAAATCACATTTCTTAAATTCATATTCACTATAAATAATTGTCAATTGTGATATAATGCAGTATAGGTATGCCAAAAAAAGTGTGCTTTTTTTTGGTTTTGCTTTGTTTTATTTTTCCAAATCGATTGATTTATTTCCTCCTAATTCCAGATCCAAATATCTACTGCACAATAACTAAACACATATTTTGATTTAATAAATAGGTCACTTCCCATTGCAGTACTGTATTCCCGACCACTGACCCATAGGATCACACGTGATCTGTACGGGAGAGTCGGGCTGAAGTCCAGTGAGACATTTATACGTCAATTTTGAGTGGATTTGGTATGTTTGTTGCGGGACTCCCACAATCCTGGAATTTGGGATGTTAGGTGGCAAACATAGTATTTCTGCAACAGGAAAAACACATGTCATAAATGATAAACAGCATCCAGTAAATTCAGCATCCTGCAGATGGCGATCACATAAAAAGCACCAATCCATCAGAACATACCGGCACACAGTGGATCTGGTTTCCAGCCGTCTCGCGTGCACACGGCCGTGGTTTCTACTTGATGGAAGCCGGACTCACAAGAGTACTTCTTTTTGGTCCTCAGCTTCAGATCTCCTTGAAAGAAGTAATCTGGGATGTGCACATGCATGTGATGTGGAACCTGGCATTTAAATTCTGGAACACATTTAACATTGCGTCTTTAAAACGAAGAAAGGAAAGAAAGTGTGTAAGTGTCAATATGGCCACTAGGGGCAGTGTCAAAATTATGCTCTGCTTTTAACCCTCCAGTGAAGTTACACACACCCACCAGGAGCAGTGGGCAGCTTCGAAAGTGTCTTTTTTATTTGAAGTGAGTTTTTTTTTTTAGTAACATACCCTCACAGGTGGGCTTGTAATCCCATTGTCCATTATGCTTGCAGGTAAATTTCTCCCGCTTGTAGTGGGAACACACCAGTTCCACACTCTCTCCAACTCGAAATACCAATTTATCCACAGGAATGGTTCTTTCTGTTTTTGATTTACTCAAGTCCAGTTGACAGGCTTCTGTGAAAACAGCCATTTTACATGTGAGAAATCAGTTAGGACGTAAATTACTCTCATGTAAACAACATCAATGCAGATTTGCCACAAAAATGACAACAATGCCACTGAAAAAAAAAACGTTAAATGAAAAATTTAATATGATACGAAAACTCAATGCAATTGTGAAAAATGCAGCTTGGAATAATGCGCAAAGTTTATCTGCATCGCAATTTAGGCTTTGCACTTTACATAAAATTCAAGGGGGAAAATAAATGTAAAAATTCCTGACTTGAACCCCTTAAAATGAATAACAACATAAAAAGCAATAAAAAACCGTGGTGCTACTGTTCACCAATAATTTGATTGTTTGATAAAATGTGATTGTTAAAATGTCCCCAATTAAAGTCCGTTGTACAAATGCTGTACATCATTTCAATTTGTGGAGTGAATTTATCAAAAATTGATTTAAGTCACCAGAAGCACTCCCGCATATAACATCAATAAGGTGCATAGAACTAAACATTTATGTAAAAACCTATGCAGGTTGGAACACGGCCACTCCATTTGCCATTCTCCAAGCAGTGTATGATTCTACTGCCATCTAGTGTTGTCGCCGGGGACCCGCATTCAAATTCAATAGCCTCGCCGTGAGATCCTCCTCTCGTGCTCCCGAACGCGAACACACTCCAGTCTGTGTGTATCGCAGGACATCTGATCTCTGGAAATAGAATTATTCATTTATTTTTCAGATGATCTAAAAACATAATGTTGTGTAACAGTTCGAGTTTTCCCTTTTTAATACGCTTTTTAACATAGGCTATTGATAGTTGACTTGTTTAATAAAGTAAGTATAAAAATAGATGCCTTTCTAAAATAAACTGTCCAAAAAATAGCCGGAATAACTATGTGTCTTGTGACACTGTGACTATAATATAGACTCTGTAAGTGATTTATTGCGAGAGCCGGATAAATTGATATCTAGATATACAATTGAAAAATTTAATAAAAGAGAATAATCAATATTAGACAGTTTTACATAAAACGGTTTGTAGTACGTGTGTTTTAAATGATTTATTTCTCCATTTCAAACGGCTTAATAGAAAGCCGGATAGGAACATTTGTTTAAAAATATAATAGTATTTAATATAATACGTAATATATAATATAACAAAACAAGCACAATATACCCTCACAGACTGGAATGGAACTATTCCACCCTTTGCTTGTACAGTGACGACGAAAGGTCCTGCTTACGATTGTGTATCTAAACAAAAACAAACAAAACGATCCAGACTTTTGAGTTAATGGGCATGTTAATATCAAATATTACGGATAATTTTCAAATCATCAGATTTACCCAGTTTTGCACGAATACTCCACAGTCGATCCCAAAGTGTAATCTTTGCCATCTACCAGTTTAAATTCCCCGTTTGACGTGTCCCCGGGATGGCCACATTTAATCACTACAAAAACGTAAGTCTTCCTTTAACGTAATTCGTAAAAAAACATATCTAAAGAAATGCGCTCACCTTGTCCTAGAACAAAAGTAACGGAAAGCAGGAGACCGGAAACACAGGCGAGCTGTAACGAAACGCTCGCTTTCGCGCTCATTTTGACAATGACAAGCCTTTGCCGAAACTAACGTTTGACGGGAAATCGAAAGTTAATAATTAATTGTTTGCCTCCTAGATCCATCTCTGAACACACACCGCTGACAATGCGTTCAAAGAAATGTTGTTTTTAAAAAATAATTACCTAATCAATTATTTTTCATTAATTGGACTAGCAACTAAAAGGTCACAAGTTCGAATCCCAGACAAAATGCGTCACATACGCGATTCTAATCGTGTTCCTTGTTATGCACCAAAACAGCCACTAGGCGGCAGTAAATCACCAGGTAATTGTCCTGGAGAACCCAACGCCTTACCTACGCTCATTACGAAGGTGATGTAATTCTACATCCGTCATTGAGGTCACAAGTTCGAATCCCAGACATTATTCGTTACACCAGCGGTTCTTAACGTGTTCTTTGCTGTTGTTATGCAACCAGCCACTAGGCGGCAGTAAATCACCGGGTAATTGTGCTGTAGATCCCAAGACACGCCCTAAATACGCTCATTTCGCAGGTGATGTAATTCTACATCCTCCATCAAGGTCACAAGTTCGAATCCCAGACATTAATTCATTACATACGATGTTCGAAACGTGTTCTTTGCCGTTGTTGTACACCCAAACAGCCACATGGCAGTAAATCACCATGTAATTGTGCTGTAGAACCCAACGCCTTACAAACGCTCATTACGCAGATGATGTAGTTCTAAATCCTCCATCGACAAGTTCCCTATTATCTTTACGTTAAATTACAGTAATTCCACTTATCTTTCTCAGTCACTCCTGTAGCCACTCTTGTAGTTTCAACCCACCATCTAACTAGCACAGGAATGCCGACACGACCAGATAGTGCCGTCATCTAGTCCAGTCAGCAGTGGAGCTGGCAGGTATTAGCACACAGTTTGGGTCACACTGGTCCTGATCTAAAGGTTTCCTCTGGCTGGAGGCAGTGAAACTCCTGCCTCACTCGCTGCCACCAAGGTAAAGGAGAAAAATGAGTGGGTGGTTGACGGATGACCTACATTAGACACAGATAGCGGCCAAGAGAAGAGGATGGGAAATAAAAAAAATAAATAAAAAAAAGAGGCTTGGTGGAGGACGTTAACAAACCTTTCTCCCGCACAGTTGCATTCATCAGCAATTAATGAACGGACGAAAAGGCCCAGGAATACAAATTCAGCGAGTGCGTTGAATTTAGATAAATGGAAGGCAGTGTCAGCACGGGCCCCGGGGCCGTCTCTTACTCACGCTCACAGTCAAGTGCTCTCCAGTGCTGTCGACACCGAGGCTTGTCATTAAAGGGAAATTACAGCCCACTACGGGTCATCGCTCTGTGCGGAGAGACCGTATGATTATGCACATTTAATAAAGACGCTTTAGTGGGATCTGTTAAATATCTCTTTCATCCGGTTATTTTTACAACGTTGGAGTTTCTAGAAACCACAGTAATTCCCCTCGGGGTCAGAGCTGGTGTTTCTGCTGCTCCCTGTGACCCAGAAATGGAAAAGGTGGTTAAAAATGGATGGATGGATAATTATTTATTACACGTGTTATCAGTGATGTAAAGTACTTAAGTATGTGATTTTTTTTTTTGTTTTTAACCGGCTAATTTGTATATCAAAATTTTGATTATATGATTGTTTTATACCAAAACAAAATATCAAAATTTTGTTTTGGTATAAAACAAATATAAGCACTTTATACTTTTACTCTCTACTTCACTACATTTGTGATTGGGTATCTGTACTCTTTACTCCAAAACGTTACACTTGCTGTTATTCGTTACATTGTGATTGTGCGCGACAAGTCAGCATCTTTTTCTACCGGCTTAATTTTTTGGTGATATCACCATCTGCAAGATGCTGAAGGTACTGGACGCTGTTGCAGTTACACTTTTTTGAACATTTGAGTTTGACTGAGATTGAATTTTTTTTTAATCAAATCTGTTTTTGGTTTTGGAAACTTTGAGATGTTATATTACATCTCTATCATAGGAAATAAAGCCTTAAATGTATTATATATTTTTTTAAGTTTCTTGTTTTTCACATTCTTTGAGCCAAAATTCAGTGCGAGTAAAATACTTAAGTTCTTTCAAAGTTGGATATTTTATTACTTTTACTGAAGTCTTCTTAAAATTGGTGACTTGAGTAAAAGTACGAATACCTTAATGCTAAAAATTACTCCATTACCCAAGTATGGTACATTTTACACCTCTGTATGGTTTATATAAAGAAACAGAAGGTTTGAATGGGTTTACCAGCTCTTGTCTCCGTGTGTGTGGGTTTCCTCTGAGTCTCCGGCTTCACCCCGCAGTTCAAAATCATGTAATTCAGGTGAAATGGGGTTGGAAAAAGATCAAAGGTGTGAGCGAGAGTGTCTCCAGCTCTGTGATTGGTTGGCCACCAATCCCGCCTTCTGGCTGAGTATGGCTGTGATTGGTACCAACTCCCAGTGACCCAGAAATGGAGTAAGCGGCAAATAATGGACGAATGGATTTGCTTGCTCCAAATGTGAAACAATCTGTACGTTAATAAGTGAGCATTCCGTAATTTTTTTTTTTCGCAGAGAAAATATCTCTTCAATCTGTAACAAGTCTTATCGCACCTATACAGACAGTAATAATTGATTCTCCATTCCTCCTCCTCACCATGAGCAATTAGTTCCGGATCGTTTTCTGACTGCTTGCCATTTGATTTGATCAAAGTGTCATTCGAGTGTTAGTTAACTGTCTTACGGCCCCCCTCCCCTTTAATAAACCCTCATTGGGTCCCTAACTACCCTCTACGCTAACTACTGGTCTCCATGGCAACAGCAGGTGTATGAAAAAAACCTGTGCACCCAAAGCATAGCTGCCTTCTGTTTAATGTCTAGAAATTATAGTTTTAAGAACCGGTCCTTTCTTGAAGGGCTTTCTGATTTCTTGTCTGTGTGTAAACACACACAAGCATTGGTTGAGAGACACAGCATGTTCTTCACCTTTATTACACATATTAGACTTACTTCTGATCTCCAGTTTCACCCCCCCTCCCATTCTTTAAATGCTGAATGGTTGAAAGAAGCATTTCACTACACGCTGTGCCATGTGTGTGTATATGTATATATATATATATATATATATATATATATATGTATGTGACGAAAAACGTTTGAATTGAATTTAAAATACTTTCCTGTATTTCCCTGAAAATTTGCCCTTTCCTCAACTTTTTGTACTCTTTACTCGACTTTTTGTATGTTACTCATAGTGATTACATTTTTTCACAGTGGTTTAATTTCAAGGTGATATCGCCATCTGCATGATGCTGAAGGTACTGGATGCTGTTTTAGGAGCTAAATCATGTGAATTGTTTTGCACATTTGAATTTTTTTTGACAATTGGTGAGACTGAATAGTTGTTCTATTTGGTTCTGCCATTTTAAAACATCAAAATGTAATTTCTATATTAGGAACTAAAGCCTCATAACTAAAGAGATTCTTGTTCTTCATTTTTTAGGCCAATATTCAGTGTGAGTAAAATACTCAAGTTCTTGTAAAATTGTATATTTTATGACCTTTACTTGAGTCTTATTGGAAGTGGTGACGTGTAATTTGTAATGGAGTAATTTTTACAGTAAGGAAGCCGAACTTTTACTCAAGTATTGCTCATTATTCAGTGACAGCTTCTAGGTGAAATCTGACCTGGTCTTCTCCAAGTCCACAAAGTGCATGCAAATCTGGTGCAGTGTTTTATTCACATTCAGCATAAACTTAATGTAGAGCAGGTTGTTAAATGAGATGATAAATCACACACTCAAGTCGACAAAGTCCATGCAAATCTAGTACAGTGTTCCACCGCCTGGACGAAATCCTGCTCTTCAGCAAATTCCCAGGAACGTTGACTCGAGTCCCGAGGTGTGTCAACCCAGACCATCCGGACGCGTGGATCATCCATCATCACAAGAATGAAGGAAATTTCAACTCAAGCCTCGAGATTCAGATTCCCCAGCCTCCTTCACAGAAGACATGTTGGCAGGGTTGAGTAGATCCTCAAAATGTTCCTTTCAAATCCTATATGTCCACTATACAGTCGATTCTGGTTAGTCTGAACACATCTGGACAGGATCATTTTGTCTCAAGCAATCGGCTTTCTCGATTACTATTTGTTTCTTTGCAACAATGAGACATAATACATCACTGTACTGAAATTATTTTTGTTTATATGTAGATTACACTAACTAAGACAAGCAGGAGAAGTTTCAAAGTCGAAAAAATGCAGTACTTTTTATTTAAAGCATTTTATTTTATTTTTAAACTTTTAACACTGATCAATTTGACCCGAACATAATCTTTGTAATATAAACATGTAGCGTGCTGTTACAAATATGTGAACTGAATTTCTTTAGATGATGATTACACCAAAAAAGACAAGCAGGAGAAGTTTCAAAGTGAAAAAAATACTGTAAAGTATTTAAAAGTATTTTTAAGCATTTTTAAAAATATTTTTAAACTTTGAATTCGGGTAAATTTGACCCGAACATAATAGGAGGGTTAAATTGAAAAAGATTCTGTCTAATTAATGTATTATTTATCAATTTCTATATCTGATATCAAATTTTATCTCATAATGTTTCCATTGCTTGTTTCCATTTTTTTTGAAGCCGCATGTCTGATTTGAATGAAATTGAAATTAAATTTCCTGAAACTTCTGATTTCTAAAACACAAACATTGCAAAGATGCAAGCACTAAAATACCTAATAATTAGTATATAATTATTAATAATAAATATTCAAAAATGTTATTTTTTTTGAAAAATTGTTTCTTAGACAATGAACAACCCTTTACTGTCAGCATCACCCTGACATTTGATTTCTTCTCCCTGTTTCTGAGCTTTACTGTAGGTAATTCAGAGGTGGAAAAGAGCCATACAAACTTATTCTGAGGCGGTTTCTGCAGTTTGACACAGCTGCTTTCTGAGGGATTACTGTCAGAGCAGATTACAGGCATTTGTCTGCTTAGCTTACAACATGTTATGGAGCGTAAGTGAGATAACTGCTCTTTGAATATGACGCTGCTCGGCTGAGATTCCCATCATTAATGTGTATATCATCCTAACCGTGACAAAACGTTGAGATGGATCTCAAAGTCAACGGCTTCTATTGCAGAAATTGTTCAGCATAGTCATTTGCGCGTGTGTGTGTGTGTGTGTGTGTGTGTGTGTGTGTGTGTGTGTGTGTGTGTGAGTTGCAAGGACACCAAATACACTAAACTGAAGACTCGTATCACGTAACTAGAAACTATTTTTATTTTCAGAAAAATTGTGAATATTTTAGTATTTATATACGTTGCTACATCAGTGCCGCAACAAATTAGTTTTACATTGATTTCCTTTTTTAAAATACAGCATAAACTTAATATAGAGCAGCTTCTGAAATGAGACGATAAATCACACACTCATCGCCAACAGGAAACAATCAAAACACTGCGTGACGGTGTGAAATAATAACGTGAGACGTATCCATCGCTGGCTGATTGCAGCTGTTTCTGTCAAGCAAAAGAACATCTAAGAATTAATAAAGCACCATCTTGAAATTGGCACCATGGAAACATCTACACCAAAGATGAAACATGGCGTTCTAATTACTGTATAAATCATTGCGTGTTAAATAGTGTTAGGACACTTTAGTTGTGGAACTTATCGGAAGGTATTCAAACCTGCATAGCCAAGTTCAACTCCCTACAACTAGGCAACAACTTCATTGTTGGAAAGAGCAGAAATTATTTCACACAACAAAGGTTTCTGAACGTTCAAGGCTGAGCAGCTAATTATTGAGCTCAAAGATTCAGTATAGTGAGTATAGTGAACTACTATTCAGAGTATACGTAGTTACCTTCTGCCTACAGAATGACAGGGATATGAATGGATGTGATACATTAAAGTTATGAATGATTACATTATGAATGAAATAATTAAATTACATGTGCAAATGATGTTTTGCAAAACAAAGCTCACGGATCACAATAGTCTGATTTTTAAGCATTTAACTAAATAGATCTACGTTTTACACCACAAAACGTAACGTTATTTGTATAAACAATTGTAAAGTTATATGCAAAAAAAAAAGACGTTAGAGAACAAAGGTGGAGAACAAAATAAGTGACTGATGACATTGTTGAGCATTATTAATAAAAGGATTGTAGTGTAGACACATGGTACAGTTGTAAACGTACAGTAAGTGTACAGTATGTGTTTTAGTAAACAACTATGTTTTAACTCCATGTCCAGATTTATACTGATTCAGGGGAACTAAAAAAGTAATGTCTCTTTCTTGTCTGTGTGTGTGTGTGTGTGTGTGCATTTTGATGTGATTGTTCTTTTATTTATCATTGTCCCATGCATTTTTCTCCGTCAAGGTTTTCTATGTGATAAATACCATTTTTATTTTTTATCTTGTTTATTTTTACCCTAGATTCAGCACGGTAACTGTATTCCTTCCCTCTCTGCCCTTCTCGTACTGTAGGTGTCTCACATGTTCCTCAAATTTTACAAATCATAATTTCAACAAATGCCAAACTTGCCACCCAAAAATACATTAATATGCGTCAAGACTGATGGATGGAAAGCCCTGAGATTTCCGAGTTTATTGTGGCATTTCTCAGTTGTGCGTTTGTTCATTTTGTTTGCACTCGCTGGAGACAGATGTCTGGGTTTGTGAGAAGTGCCATCTGTTGAGTCAGCAGCACGGAAAGATTCTGAGATGCCTGGCTGAAGCACACGGCTTCTCAACCGGAAATCCACAAAGCTTTTACTATTTTTTTGGCTACTTTGAACATGTACTGAGTATCAAAAATATAAGCAACTTTTACTCTCTACTTGACTACATTTGTGATTTAGTATCTGTACTCTTTACTCCACTACATTTGAATGGACACTATTGTTACTTGTTACATTGTGATCTTTTTCTACCGCGGTTCATTTCTTGGCAACATCGCCATCTGCAGGATGCTGAAAGTATTTCATGCAATTTACGTGGTAAATGAATTAGTCTAGTCTAGACTAGTTTGATGATTTGAGCTGATGATTTGACTGAGACTGACTTTTCGTTCCATTTTTATCTATTGTGTTCTGCCATTTTGAAACATTGAGGTGTTAAATTTCATTTCTGTATTATGAAATAAAACCTCAAGAATAAAGAATGTATTGTTTATCTTAAAATCAGTACGAGTAAAATACTTGAGATCTTATTGGAATTGGTGACGTGTAACTTGTAATGGAGTAATTTTTAGAGTAAGATCTCAGTACTTTTACACAACTATGGTTTTCATGCACTTTTTATACCTGATAACTTTATACCTTTATGATTTCTCTCTCAATTTCTCAACTAATAGTGAGAAAACAGACTCTATGCTAACATGGAAATCTTCAACCTCCAAGTCATGTCAAAAGTCTTTTTTTAAATAAATTCAGATGATGATCAAAACCAGTGTGAGACAAACAGACTACAAGTCGTGCTCACTACAGACTACAAAGAGTATAATAATACTAGACACAATCATCACTCCTGTGACGTAGACACATACACACATTTATATCACAGTGGGGTCTCACTTTTGTTGGAAAAAATAAAAGTCCTTCAAATACTTTTATTTTGAAAAATTCTAGCATTAGTGTAAAGAACGAGTCAGGATCCACATGCTGGGAAAAAAATGTGACGTGAATGGGTGAGAATCAGGATCAAAGAACAGGTGATAATCCAGGATTACGATGATAATTCCAAGATCAAGGAAATGTATCTAACACAGGAGATGTAATACTTGACTTACTCGTTGTAATGCATTCATCCATCTATTTTTCATTTTCTGTGTCACTGGGAGCTGAGATACACACCCTGGATTGTTGTTCAACCAATCACAGAGCTGAATTATAATTCCGTTTCAAGATGGTCCAATCACAAACAGCTGTCTCCCATCATGTGTTGCAAAGGCTCATGGGAGTTTGTGTTCCACAGTCCAGTGATGCCTGCAGCAACTTTGCAATGTGATCTAAGTCACGATTTACAACAGCATTTACAAATTGTGGAAAAAAAGTCACACAAATTATAAAAAATAAAAACGTGTTCTCTGTGTTTAATATATCTATGAATGAAAAATCTAATTCATAATTCAGGGTTTGGCATTTAAACATTATTACTTTGAAAGGTTATGCATTCATACATTCAATCTAAGTTGTATGCAATTTATAAGCATGTGACAAGTTTATAAATATATAAGATGGCAGTAAAACCAGAATCATGTAACCATCTCTGACTCGTAGCTGATGTTGAATGAATAATGCAGCATATTTGCATTATTGTCATTCATGGCAGAGAGAAAGAGACATGTTCATCAGTCATGTCTTCACCAGAGGGCAAATGACATTTCAAACTGTTTATTACACCAAAACCCAACTGTTTCAGTGGATAAAATGATTTATAGCAATCATTGTATAATTGTTTATATCAATAATTTGTACATATTTTCTGTATTTGCTTGTTTTTATGAGCATATGCAGTTATAAGCGGGCGTGGGTTTCTTCTTACTCTCTGGTTTCCTCTCACATAGAAGACACATGTTCTGAACAACTGGAGTCGGGAAAATTACCCATATTTGAGTGAGAGTGTAAATGTGTGTGTCTGTGTGTCCTGCTCTGTGATTGGTCAGCCACCCGTTCAGGATGTGTGTCCCGCCTCAAACCTGAGATTTTTAATTTTTAGTGTTACATACTGTGTAGTGTTTTTTTTTTTTATTATTGTGACTGATAAAAAAACAATTTTAATGGTTCACAAAAAGAAATAAATGAAAATAAAATAATTAATAAATTCCGTGCTTGTCTTTAGGGTCCAGCATCCAGGAATAACCATGGTAACGTGAAAGGGGGTGTCACCCGGGGGCTGAGCTCACCTGCGACTCATTAGCAACTGGCTTTCAAAAGTTAAACAAAACACACACAACGTTCCGTCGGCGAGAGTAAAATATGCCATTGTGGGGATTGATTCTCGCCCAAGGCTGTGCATCAAAGAGAATACATGAATGTTTTCTAGCTTATTTTCCCACTGTTAATGTAAAGATTCTGAAGAGCTGGCCTAATTAAGATCAGGCCTCGTGATTTCCTCTCAGCTTGTCGCTGAATTCTCCGAGGTGAGTAGTTCCAATATCGCAAACAAATGTATTCAACTCTATCCTTGTTTTGCTCAATAATCTGAACAATTTCAACTATTGCTCCAGCGCTGTTGATCTGTAGTTCAATTAGGAGTCTTTAGGATTCCACTGCACAAAATATTCCCGTTAGGTTTGGACATAATTATGCTTGAACTCACAACAGTTTGGGATTCTTATGAGTGATTTTTAACTTTGTCAATGTTAATCATTAGAATTTTATAGTTGAGGACAAAATTATTAGCCTCCCTTGATTCTAACTAGGATGTCTAAAAGATGTCTAATCGCCATCTGCAGGGTGCTGAAGGTACTGGATGCTATATATGAGCTATGTGATCTTGATAAATACGTGTTGTTTAATTAGCGCGATGATTTTCAATTTGCACAAATGAGTTTGACAGAGACACTTTTTGTTCTTTTTGTCTCTATTTTGTTCTGCTATTTTGGAGCCTTGAGGTGTTAAATTTCATTTCTATATTAGGAAATAAAATATTCAGTGCAGGTAAAACACTTTTCAGTTCTGTTTAAATTGGATACACTACGACTCAAAAGTCATACTTCCTTCTAGGAATTGGTGACTTGCAACTTGTAATGGAGTACGTTTTACAGTAAGGTTTTCGTGCTTTTACTCAAGTATGGTTTTACAGTACAGCACTGTCTTCCCCTCTATAGGCATGTAAGACCTTTTTTTTATATTAATATTACCATACACATGTACAGAAAATGTGAGTATACGTCAGAGATGGGGGACTCGAGTCACATGACTTGACTCGAGTCTGACTTCAGTCACAATTTTCATGACTTGCGACTTGCTTGATTGAAGTAAAAAAATGACTTGACTTGACTTGAGAGCAAGTGACTTGAGACCTGACTTGACTTTAAGTGGAAGACTCGAAATTGACTTGAACTTTGGAATAAAGAAAACTAATTGTGCCTCATGAGCAGCACCTGTGCAACTGTGATTGGCGCCTGCCTGTGCCGCAGCACAACTCAAACCGCGCCTGGATAGCAGACATTCAGACAACAGTCGAGCTCCACAAGTAGTCACGTTTGGCTAGAAAGACAACGCAAGAACATCTGACACGACAACCACAACGTCAAATTTCATCCGGCATTTCAAGAACTACATGGAAAGGTAAGAAAGTCATTTCTTTATCAATGAAAAAAAAACGTTTAAAATATTTAAAAAATATATTACTAATGTAATGAATGAATCGTTTCTGTTTGTCATAATTTGGCTATGGTTGCATGTTTTTTTTTTTTTTTTAAATCAAAAATGTGATCATTTACGTCTCATAAGTAACGTAGCGCAGCGATAACGTCTATGTTAAGTGTGCGCATTTTCAAGTGTTTGTATCGTCTGATTTCGTGTGGTTGTTGAATATCACCTTGCACACACTGTATGAAAATCCCAGATCAACGCGTCGGTGCGAGCGATCACTTGCCCTTCAAATCTTTCCAAACTTTTTGGTCATGCTGACCGGAATAATTTAATTGCTCGAATTGAAGTCTGTCTACTTTTTTTGTGTACACTCATAATAACAACAAAATGTGTGCTGATTAAGCTTCATAACTTCATGACTGGGCTATATTCACATACGTTATATTTATATTCTGCTGAAATGAAAAAGATACGTTCATTTCGATTAACGAGTGTCCCATCACTAGATGAAAAAGAGTGTATAAATGCCCTATACTGTGGCAAAAATCCTTACATCATTAAAAAATTAATTAATGTTTGTGCATAGGAAAATAATTTTGTTTTAATGTTTACAGTTTTCCCTGATTGGTTTTGTATTTAGTTTTTTTTTAATCCATGCAGATATGATGAATATCTCAAATCAAAGATACACAGCAGCGATCTATAGTGACAATGTTATGACATCAGAATTCCACACAATCCATTGGAATGCAAACTAAAATCCAAATTGAATTGCGCTGCAAAAATGTTTGTCTTCTGGTTCAAATAAAGCACGACACAGGGTCACTGTTTCTTCAGTGATTATCTCAAACACTAGCTAATTTGTTGGCTTTATTCAAATTTTTGTTTCAAATTTATTCAAATTAGACCAGCAATTTTGGCCTTGGTCCATGAACGCCACCTAGTTTGCCACAAGAAAAGTCTCAGCTGTGTCATCCAGTTGTTAACAGTAGCTGCAGCCTTTTGACTGGAGATGGAAACGTACTTAAAACGAACAAATGAAGATGAGAAACGACCTCTATACAATTCTTATAATGGCTAAAATATAAGACATAAAACATAAGTTTCTATGAAATGCTTCACATTTTCCTTTTGGAATACTTTTCGCTTGCAATCTTTACATTTCCATTTCAAAAATGCAGGAAAGAATCTGAATCATCACAAAAAAGAAAAAAGTTTTCAGTGAAAATGTGAAAATTGAAAGCGAAAAATGAAAATAAATTAAATAATTAAATAAACGAAAATGGGACGCATTTCGTAGAAATTGACATTTGATATTTTTGCCACTAATCTGTGTTGTGTGTGGCTAAGTCTTCATCATTAATCTAGAAAACAAAAATCCAAAACACTTTGGAAAGCCATGGAGTAAATAAAATGGGCATTGTGTGCATTAACCTAAATTATAATTTGAATTGGCTAAAATGTATGTTTTAATGGGCCGCGGCCACTTTGATCTGGAAAATTTGGGCCCTGGGGTCAAAAAGGTTAAGAACCCGTTTCTTTAGACCTCCTGACCACACATATACAGAGCCTTGAAGTCTTTTGCTTGTCTCTATTAACATGCCTCATGTGCCGCGTGCAATATTGCAGTCACCACTGGAACAAATGCAATATCACTATGGGGAAAGGAATGTGAATATGTAAGGGAGTAATCCAATTAGAGCAATGCTCTGGGGCATTTGGGGATCTGTATTAAAAAGGGTAAGTGCGGGCTCTGGGTTCGGTAATTTCCTTTTTAAATGAATGACTGTACTTGATCTTTCCACATGGACGTTCCACATCGGCACCGCGGATGGTTTTGTGAAGCATGTGCCCCAAAGTGCTGAACGTAAGAAAGAAGCCTTTTTGTTTGTATTTATGCATAAAATGGATCTAAATTATAAGTCCCGATAGTGCGACTGTTATAAGTTTTAATTAGTAGAAACCCCCCGTAATAATTAGCGGTGGTCTTCTTCGTGGTACTTTCAGTAATTCTATCTGGAAAAAAGTGCATTTCTATTTTAGTTGTGTTATCTGGTTTATTCTGGTTTTTTGTTATATCGGCACTTTTAGAGGCTCTTATATATAAATAAATATTGATAATTTTATATAATTTTTTGTACTGTTTTTTTTTGTATGTACTATTGGGGAAAAAAAATAAATGAATAACATCTTTTTATGAACTTTATTATAATATATATTGATATTTTGTTTATTATATGCCGTATATACAGTTATTATGCAGTTACTATACGACGTATACAGCTTAGTTACCATTTTCGTCTATAAAATCTTTTTAAAGTGTTTTATTGCTTTTTCTTTTACATTTTGTTGTTGATTTTCAATCAATATTGAGAAATTGTTGAGCTTCAACATCCAATAACCTTTTCTGTCACACAAGGTCATCACGTGTCTTTTAAGGCAATTGTCAATAATTGATTATTGTTTTGTTACCAAACTAATATCTGTCTGGCGTATATATTTAACCCTCGGCAGTTTGTAACTGTAATTCTATCACAAGAAAAATAATGATGAGATATTATTAGTTAGAGTCAGGACAGTCAAGTTCATCACACCACACTGATGCGTTTAAGGACCGCTCCATCATTTTATCTGAGCAACTTCTTCAATTACGAGTGTTGAGTACGAGTGTTTTTTTGTATTTTATAATGTGTTGAGTGTAAAACGCTTATTAGTGTGTTAAAGACTGGTTTTGTTGCACAAGTTGTGTCCTACAGACGGCACTTTGAACTTTAAAGACTTGTTTTAGTGTGTGTGTGTGTGTGTGTGTGTGTGCGCACGTTTTTGAAAATGATGAGCAATAATAAGCTCATGTTATTGACAGACACGTCCTCTATATACTGGGAACCGACCCGTGGGATCTGGAAGTGGGACAAGAGGTCAGGGTTTTGAATACCACATCAATATCCTCAAAATAATGACAGTGTTAGGGAAAGCAGCAATACAGTGTGTGTAGGTTATGCTTAGACGTATAAGTTCACATTTTTGTCATTCCGTGGCAGCGCGTGATCTGACTGTCAATCAGACAGGATGTGAACGGAATGGGAAGTTGACCTCAATGAGAAATTCATATTGAGTAGATAAGAATTCTTCGTTATGTATGATGAGTTATATACAAAAAATGTAATACCAATATAACGATTTGTCGTATGACGCATTTATGTAATGTAAATGTTTTAAATGTGCCTTTTTATCTTTGTTATTGTGTGATCCGATACCGGCCACACCAGTTTAGAAATATGACAGAAATGTAGCATTTGTAATCAGTCATACATTTAATAAAGAAGATTGAACTTGATATTATCTCACTACAGTACTTGCACTATTCATCAAAATTAATGTGGACTTGGGTCAAAAATTTCACAACCTATGTGCAATAATCTCAATGAAAGTGCATTATTCTTGCATAAATACTTTTTAGTTTCTTTATATGCATCATTTTTAAACACTGGCTTTCAATTATATTATGAGTCTTTAGTTTAATTTTGAATTTATGAGGTCTTCAGTCATTTTTTCACAAGTCTATGTTACTCTATGATATAATATATTCTTTCACAGAAACCAAACTGTGGTGGTGATATTTAAAAGCTTTATACAAATGATACATGTAAGAATTATACAGAAGATGAGTGATTGAGATTTCACAGTAGATGGCAGTTTACGTATGACCCACCGAAACCTGCAGCAGCAGACAAATATAGTCTGAGAAACGCTGAGAGCAGGTGAGTGAGGGTCTAATTCCCAAAAGACCCCGGTGAAAGTGCAGAGGGGATGTCATCTTCCAGAATCCTGGCGATCCTTATTGTGATACAGGTCCGGAGTTTCCTTGACCGTTGTGTTTGCTGACTGAGCTTTTATTTATATTTATATTTTATTTATATTAATAAAAACACTTGTGCAACTATCAGACTCAATTGAAGATGAATGCTGAAAGTCATCACTCCATTTACTGTACTTTACATAAGGAGATGGATAGTTTTTGATTGGCTGAGAGAGACGTCCAATCGAGTGGTGCCTCATATTATAATGGCTCTTGAAAAGAAAATTAGTACATTTTTTGCACATATATACTTATTTTAAAACTTTATCGATAGCTACCTGCCCAATACCACAACTACACAAAAACTGTTAAATACTAATTGCAAAATAACACAATGCCTGGGGAAAAAAAAAAAGAAAGCAAATTAAATTTATCAAATGTCACTTTTATGGCCCAAAAGAACGCTTTTTTCTTCTTTTCCAGATAGCCTAATAGTACAAATAGCAAAACGCTAATGGCCAGTTTAGCGTAGTGCTGTTGACGTCTGTGCCTCCACTTTCTTCGCCGACACTGTGTTGTTTCAACCCATCAATGGCCATTTGGTCACCTCAATAGTATATTAATCTCTGCCGAGGAATCCCTGAGAGGCGGCAGGCGCTGACAAGAACATAAGTCACAGACGGCATTAAAAACACATTAGAGCGGCGCGTGTTATTAGGAAGACCCCGCTCTTCATCTGACAGCAGCCCCCGACCCCGCGCCACACGCATCACTGACAGCGCCGTGACACGGAAGCCCTTCTGATGCACTCCCTGCCATTCGCCCCCGTGAATATTATGATTTCCTGATAACTCAAAATAATCGCCGCCGCGGCCCTCCTTTCTCCAGGGTGTCACTTCCTCCGCGTTGAGAGTTTTGCTGGCTGTAATTAAATTTGCCACGACTGGTCGTTTCGCCGGGCCCGGATGACTGCGTGGATAGAAAGCCGTCAGAACAGTCCATTAGTGCGGCTCTCTGCAGTGATGCTCAGAAATCAAATGGCAGGTCCAATACTTTGTGATTGAAGAAGAGCTGCGGGTTTGCCAGACAGATATATAATGAAACACTCCTCCTCCCTCCATATTAGTTATTAGTTTTGTGTGTGTGTGTGTGTGTGTGTGTGTGTGTGTGTGTGTGTGTGTGTGTCACGAGGAGCAGTACAACTATATATTATGCATTTTTTCATTATTTATACTTTTTTTTTCCTTCTTGATGGGCCTGCACAGAATCCTGACTCAACCCTTATAATATCTCATCACTCCTTATCTTGTGATAATTAGAGCAATAATAATTATTATACAATATATATAGTATATATAAAAATGTATATATATTATATATATATTATAAATATTGTATAATAATTATTATACACTACATAATTATAAATAAGATAATAAAGTTACAATTACAAACAGCCGAGGGTTTAATTGGTCATTAGTTTGGCAACAACACACTAATCAATTATTGACACGTGATGACCTTGGGTGACAGGAAAGGTCACTGATGTTGATGCTCCACAATTTGTCAATATTGATTGAAAATAACAATAACAAAATGAAAGCAACAATACAGCCTTAAAAACTATTTAATGATTAAAATAATGAGATGTTAATAAAGAGAAATTACTATAATAAATTACAAATATATTCATTGATAAGAACATCTTAAAGTGCAGAAACAAAATAAATTATAAAATGTTTTTATAAGTTTTAATCAGTAGAATCAGTGGTCTTATTTTGCTGTATTTCTATCTGAAAAAAAAAATGGCATTTTACTCTTTTATTTGTGTTCCTGCACTTTTAGATGTTATTATATATAAATATATTTGTAAATGTATATATTCATTTATTTTTATGAACTTATTGTTTTTAAATGGTATTACTTTAGTCTTTAAATGTATACAGTTATTATATACAGTTACTATAATATATGCAATGTACAGTTAACATTTTACATTAACAACAGCTTTTTATTGGGGTTTTTCTTTCTTTTGTTGTTTATTTTCAATAAATACTGACAAATTGTCGAGTATCAACATCAGTGACCGTTCATCAGTGGAAAAAAAGTGCGTATTTTTTTCCAGATAGAAATACACCAACAAACCACAAGACCATCGCTAATTATTACGGTGGGTTTCTACTAATTAAAACGTATAGCAATTGCACCATTGAGACTTAAAGATTTAATACATTGTATGCACAAATATAGACCAAATGCTTCTCTCTTGCGCCTTTTACCTATGTTATTTATCATTTTTGAGATAAATTTCAAGAAAATAGCATTTAACACACTGAAACGTCAGTTGGTAAGAATGAATATTCCGAGGAAACAATAGTCAGTGTGTTTAAGAATATAAATAAATATATATATAACCTACCGTGTTGCTAAATTTAGGATATTCAGGGTCATAATTGAACAAGAATTGTTGTATTGTTATCTAGTAAACATCAATAAAAATACCTGTTATCTCAATTCGAAACAACTAATACCGTGTTTGGTTTTTGCTACGATATAATATCATGCTATAGTGGGTGCAAAATACGTATTTTTGTGCTATAATTATAATGCATTCTAAAATAAATGTTATATCAATTGAATACTACATTTTGATGAAAAAACCCTCCAAAACTAGTTTCAAAGTGGCGAAATGAAATTCTCGAGGCATCTTGGGTTCTGGGAAGATTAATTTAGCTTGATGCAATTCAAGGACACACATGAAAGGCTATCAAAGAAGTGTCTTTAGATTGTACAGTGACCGTATAGCAGAAGCTGTAATACATTTTATTTTAAAGATTGCGACACTTACGTATACACAAAGGTGTAAAAAGTACCTGAACACATTAGTAAAAGTACCTTTCTGTAATAATTACTCCACAACAAGTTACAAGTCACCAATTCCAAGAAGACTTGTGTTAAAGTTGTAAAGTCTCCAATTTAAAAGAACTTTAGTATTGTAAAGAAATTAACCGTGGTAAAAAATGACGCCGACGTGTTGTGCACAATGTAGCCGGTAACAGCAAGTGTCCATTCAAATGTAGTGGAGTAAAGAGTACAGATACTCAGTCACAAATCTAGTCAAGTGGAGAGTAAAAGTTGATTATATTTTTGATACTCGTCAAAACAAGTACAAAGTAGACAATAAAATACTTAAGTAGAAAAGTCCATTTACTCAAGTATTTCACACCACTGCTTGAACAATACATATGCCATTTTTGTGCACATCGACGGACAAGCGTGTAAAGCCGCCGGAATTTGCAGTATTTTTTTTATTCCACCTTATAAAGTGATTTGATTTGTTCAGTACGGTATCTCCCCCAGTTCCTGATGATTTTTATCAAGAGTGACAAACAGACAGCTTCCCTTCGGGTTTCCTATAGGCATAAGTGCTCCGCTCAAGGGCATTAGGCAGAAGACACACAAAACCAGTTGAATATGCTAGTGGCATCTTCTTTTCCGAATGAGGCGACATGTGAGGTGGCAATGTTTAACTCACTTCTTGGCAACCAATAGATCAGGGTCAGAGCAGAGATTGCACTTGTTTCCCGACGTTCACACGTTCTACACTTTGCTTGCATATAAGCGCATGTTTATTTCCAGTCAGGCCGGACATATGTCGGGATATTTTCCTGCTATGGGTCCAATGGTGCTGGGATGGATGCAATCTGCGACATAAATAATGCATGGAGTTCCGAGCGACCATATGCATCTGTAACAAAAATTTGAAGCTTGTTTTTTTAAGAAAACGTATCCATCACAAGAGTATGTTTTTCTAATGCTAAAACTATTCCTGGTTCCCAACGTGTGAATAGCAAAAACGATGAATCCCGAAGGTTCTTCTAGTTTATGCGTAAGATTTTTTTACTCAAGGTTATACATGACAATATAATAAACGGTATTACAGTAACACAGACACTCAATGGGGTGATAAAAGTGACGAGTTTGTGGTTTAAAATGGAGCGAGAAGGTGTTTAATGAGGATTTTTGTGGAAGATAATCTGCGCTCGGGGAGGCAGAGTGACGATCGGTCCCTTGGTGGATGGATGGGCAGCCTGACAAAAAGAGACTGATATGAATGAAATGAAGGGCGATAGGATTAAGTCAATGGCGATGGAGGTTTTGTGATATAAGGAAGGTCTAATTTATTCAAGTTTAAAAAAAGAGTGCAAGTTTCTACTCTGTGTTTCCTAGCATTCTTTACATTTTTGTCAGGTACAATGCTTTTTTAATTTCAGCTGCTACAGATTGTTGGTAAACTGTACAGTACATTTCATCGTGATTCGTCACTTTTTTGACAGTATTTGTATATTTGGATTTTGCGTTCCTGCACTTTATGTGTTGGAATTTAGCCTAAAAAAAAAAAAAAAAAAAAACATTATAATATTTTAATATTTTACTACAATATTTATGCAAAAATATTCATTTTTCAGGCACAAAAAAAATGTTTTGTTAAAAGCCGTTTTTGATCATGTTAGCACTGGTGGTGAGTGTTTAGCTGGTTAAAGAAGCTATAAAACTGACTTGGAGCGTCACATTTGTGGCGTCAATCAAACGCTCAAAATTGACAAAAATAGAGATCTTAATGAAACTCAACAGTCTTAGAAATGAAGACTATTCCATGCGAGAAATTGCTAAAAAAACTGAAGATTTGACCCCAAACTTTTGAAGGGAAGTGTATATCAAAAAATTCGAAATTTAATATTTTGGAAGCAATTTATGAAAACGGGAGGGAAGAAACAGTGGAGATTGGCATAAACTGCTTAACGGCCTTATGCAGTTTTTCCGGAAAATGTTGGCAACAGTGAGAAGATTATATTCAGGAGGATCCCTAAAGCGGAAACCTGAGGTATGTTTCAGCTTTTGACAGGGAATGGATTCTCTGTCAAACACACACGCAGCAAGAATTTCTTACCGATGTGCCACAAGAATTTCTGGCCAAAAGAATGGTAAAGTGTGGGAAAGAAAAAGCAAGCTGGATTATCAAGTTCAAGATCAAGTTTATTTATATAGCGCTTTTCTCAGTCCCAGACCTACACAAAGCCGCTATCTGGAATTAGGAAAAAGAGTCTTTAAAAAGAAAAAAAATCATCCAACAATCATCTGTGTTCCGAATTAGGAAATAAAGAGTCAATTAAAATGAAAATCGAAAAAACTTCTTTGTACTAAAGAACAAGCGTGAGAAGCTCTAAGACAATAATAATAGTAGTGATGCTTTGGTGCAGGTGAGGTTCGGTTACGGGCTTCTACCTTATGCAGCCTTCCTATACGTTAATATTAGTTATTGAAAATTTTATCATTACAGTTACACATATGCTTCATCGAAGAGATGTGTTTTCAATCTAGATTTAAACTGACTAACTGATTATGATTCTCGGATCGTGCTAGGCAGAGCGTTCCATATTTTTGGTGCTAGATATGCAAAAGATTGTCCCAATGTGAGGGTTTTAGAGATGTTTTTTTATCATCTAACAGTACAGCAGACACTCATCCTCAATCCACCATAAAGAAATGCTAAAAGCAGGCGGCGAACTCCGGCGTAGTGCTGTCCCTCAGTGCGAGACTTAGTTCAGTGTTTGTCAGAAAAATTACAGATGCACCTCCGATGGCTGAGTCACAGTTCAGTGTAGCACGATGGTGAAAACACTGGAGAGCAGGAAGAAGACAGACAGCTAGGGAATCTGTGAGAAAGGAAGACAGATGCTGATGGGGTTTGGAATATGCCGAAGACATCTGCATGTATCTTAAAAGTGTCACATTTTTTAAGAGCAAATTTCGAGCTCCAGCACCGTTGGAAGACGTTGACGGATCTTGAGAAATATCTATACGTTGGCACTTCAGATCATTCAAGTACGGCACTTTATTAAAATTTGGTTGCACTTTTTAATAAGATATTAAGCATCAGTAAAATAAGTGAATAATTGTTTGTAAAACATTGTTACTACATTAATAGACAGTAGCAAATAGTTTAATCAATCTGTTAGTTTTAAATGAGTTATTATACTAGTACATTCAAAGGCTTCATTCATGCTGTAAAGCATCTATATAACACACTTATTACCGTAATTGTATTTTCACTCTTTGTTATAGATTAACAATGTAATTATATGGTTGCAAGCAGCAATATCGGCTCGACACCTATATAATCTAATCTTATGAAGTTAGAAAGTAAATTGTTAGTCAATGTTTTGAACAATCAAAGCACATGTTTTTGGACTGTGGGAGGAAACCGGAGACCCGGAGGAAACCCACGCAAGCACTCGCCAACAACTGTTGCATTCTCAACTTACAGTATATAAACAACATCATTAATTGTCACACTAACAATATATTATCCATTCACCACATTACCAATTATAACACGTGAGATATACATAGAAAAGTAACTCAACAGTTTTTTTTTCTTATAAATAGGTGTGTTCTTGTTTGGAAAGTGAATATAAAGCAATGGCATAATATTTCCGGTTGTCATGGAGGCTTTTTTTTATCTGTTTTGAGTTTCGGGTCGTAATTTATTTGTGGATCGTTCCACTTGCCTGATCACGGCTCTTCCACTCTTGTTTCAATAAATAAATTAGTTCCAGTCAAATTCATTTCAGACACATCCATGTGTAAAGGTTTCGTCTTTGCTTTGGCCTGCTTCATTACATCAAATTGGACGAAAAATATGACCGTAAAAAGGAGAAAAAATGCATAAAAATCTGTATAGTGTGTGCTATTAAAACAGAGAACGCACCGTCTATGCCAGTCTGATAATATTCTATATTAGCCAACAATGCGCAGTGTGCAGCCCACAACTTACATGGTGCTACTTATAATGCAAAGCCTTTATCACTTCCATACCAGCTTGTTGACATCCTGGAAAGCCACATGTCATTTTCTACAGATCTGGTGTTGCGGCTCAGTCAGTTTGAAGCTCTGCATCGCCGGAGGGAAAGACAAATTTACCTAACGTTTCAACTGAACTAATAAAAAAAAATCCGATTTATGCTTTTTCACCAATCACGTAACTCTTAAGAAATCCATTCGGTCCTTTTTTTGGCGTTTCTGCTTGCGTTGAGTGACACAAAAATTGTCAGGTAACTAGCTGTTAATGAGCTTTTGTATATTTTCAACGTGCTGGCATATTCTAAATCATTCGGTGATTCTAATTGTGTGATGTACACTAGTGATGCCATTAACGCATTTTGCTGGTGGAACTGCGACTGAATATATAAATTAAACATCCTTCTCAAAGGAACGTGCTGGATGTTGCTGTCCACGGAAGTGTCTGACATGGGAGTTTCATCAAAAGAACCATAGGACAGGTTGTCATTTGTATTTTCAATGAGAATCTCGAGACGGAGATGTTTTTTATCCCTGGAATAACCTTTGAAAAGCACATTACTTTGAGTTAACCGTTCTGCCTTGATGTCAGCAGGATTGGGACGAGCTTTCTGAAACCCGACTGGAGCAAATGCATTTGATAAGCCCGTTTCACTTAATTATAGTGAAGAGTGAATGAAAATATTGCATTCTGAATTGAATGAATCAGGTAGTTTGAAAGAGAAACAGACAGAAAGTTATTTTGACCATTTTTTTTAAGAAGTAATTTTTTATCTTGCATATATACACTATAGTCTGTGTTGTAACTGTGGTATATTTGGATTTACCTATGTATGTGTGTGAAAAACTCAGGACATGAACCAAATGAATTGAATCCGATAAGTGCCGAAAATATCAAACGTGAAATTCACATTTTCATATGTATTTTTTTTCCCCGCTTGCTATCTTCACACTTTTGTTCCAGATTTTTTTTGTGCGTTTTCGATTCAGATATTTCATTTTTTTTTTTTCAATTCAGACACTACTCTCCCAGACACATTTCAATTGTACTGAGTTTATTTTTAATGTCTCGATGGACATATTGAAAACATTTTAAGTTGCGATCACAGTATGTAAACTGTAGCCGTAGCCCCGCTTCGTAGCCCCGCCCCCGTGGCACCGCCCCCTATGCCCCCTTACTCTGATTGGCTGGTGAGAATGTGAAGATTACAAACAAACAAAAAAAGTCCAAATGAGAATGGAAAGCAGTTTGTTTCTTAGACATTTACGTTTGATGGCATAAGATATTTATTAAGAATTTTTTAATTAAGTTTATTAAGTTTTTTTTCTGCTACTAATGGGTGAATTTTTTTCGTCATTCCAACAAAGCGCAAAATTCTAGAACTAATCTTGTCCTGTCATCTGTAGTCATTTGAAAAACTGATATTGGTTCAACAGTTTTTCTGTTGTCCTTCGTTTCATCCATCTCAACAGATGCATTTCATCCTGAAATACCTAGACAAATCTGGGACCTATGCTAGACCTGAAAGCCACAGTCTGGCTTTTAATACAATCCCGCCAGCCCTCCACTGGATTAAACTGACTCGGATCTCAGTCACTAGCACTGTCTGTGGTCATATTTCTGACAATGTCCAGTGAGGCTGGGAGATTCATACCCACAGCGGTTTCCCCCAGGGATGTGTTCTCTGCCCACTGCTGTTCTCAGTTCATACAAATGACCGCAGCTCTTCAGATCCTTCTGTCAATCCCCCTGAATTGTTCAGATGATGCTACAGCCATCGGCCTGGAGAAGCACATCCTGAAGATGATGTGGGCTTCTGGAGAAACCCCCCGCACTTCTGTCACTGACCACCAGGAACAACAATGTGAAAGCAGTGAAGCTATTCTTGGTTCTGCAGTCCAAAGCCTCCAAGGACCTGAAATGGAACAGCCACTGTTGAATCCATTGTTAAAAACATTGAGGTTGCTTTCTCTTTGCTGAGGAACTTAGATCTGCTCACACAGTTCAACAAGGCCATCATCAGATCTGTCCTGTGCACTCAAAACCAGGCTTGACTGCAAAATCTAAATTTTACTGAGAGGATTGTTGGTGCTCCTTTGCCCACACTTGAGGAACTGTAGTCATCCAAAGAGAAGAAAAAGCCTCAGAAAATTACTTTGGACCTCTCACATTGAACCAATTTATTTTAACTTTCTACCATTTCAGCAAAGCTACAAAGTTCACAAACTACGCTGCTTAACATACCGTATTTACGCAAATATAAGAACCCCTCTGATTTTTCAGGCACAAAAAAAAACCTCCTTGATTTCTTGTTGTTCCGACTTTCCCTAAACCTATTATTATTATTATTATTATTATTATATTATTTATTTTATTATTATTATTATTTCTAAATGTAGTATACTATATCACCGGTAGGGGGTGCTATGGTTCCCCTTTCTATTTCTATATATGGGCGTATTCCGGTTTTCACGATGCTTGGACTGGTTCCCTCACAGATAGAGTTTGCCACGTTATTGTATTTAATTAAATGCATTTTTATTTCTTACAGTGTTATTAAGCCACTGCTAAGTGTCGCTATGTGGATGTTTCTTTTTTCTGTTGTTCAGGTAAATTTATTTATTGACATGATGCAGTTTAGCAACTTGTTTTTTAATCACTGCTAAGAGTCGGGGCGTGGCTATTGTTTATTTTTCCTGTTATTGAGCCAATAAAATAATATATTCAAGTCTGCCTCCGGAACCATTATGGAATATGGAAAATACTGTATAAAAAAATGGGCGCTTATATTTACGTGCATATTTGAAATATACGCATATAAGAACCCCCATGTTTTTGAGCTTCTAAAATTGGGGGGAAAAAAAGTGGTGCTTAAATTTGCGTAAATCTTTTTTTGGGAAATTGGGTTGAAAAATCTACATTGTTACACAGAGGAAATAATTGTCCAAGTTTTTCTAAGCCCTGGTAAGTTCTACAGGGGTAATTTCACAACTCCGATATGAACCACAGAGCTGATGCCCACCTCAGCACCAGGAATAATTAAAATATCTATGAGCTATGGTGTCATCCCTTTTGGTCTGAGCAAACATGTCCGTTATATTTGTGAGTTCTGGAGGTCGGCTTTACTTGTTCTGTCAGAAGAAATTAATTTCAGCTTAAAGCTGTCTGTCACTGTTAACCCATGGCTTGCTCATAATTAATCACAGAGCCAGACAGATCCATACCTCTATTGAAATGACACCACTAGAGCAGAAGTCACAAGACATTATTCAAAATTAGACATCGCTATAAATCATCTTGGCACTCGATTGAATGCAAAAAGGTAAAGGTTCTTTACGTTTACAATCAACGTACATCCTAAATCATAGCTTGAAGTGCTGGATGTGCTAAAGATCGTCTCCTACTAAAGCACAATCTCCGTTTTCTCATTTGTTAAAATAAAAAAACAACAATGATCGTGTGAAAGATTTGATTGGCTGTTGGACTTCGCATAACTAGCACTTTTTGAATACACCAGCGTGTAATGAAGCCAGCGAAGCGCTCGAGTTATTTGGAAATGTCCTCTTAGGAAAAATCCCAACCATCTCCCAAGTATGATTTTTACATGCGAGAGAGAGAGAGAAAGCGCAAGACAGACGGACACATTAGTTCTGCAGCAAGAAGTCTTACTCTCTCGCCATTAAAAAATCATGGCTCTTGTCAGTGGAGACTCTTTCAAAGGCCTTATTCAGCATAGCATGAATAATTCATCACAAGAAAGAGACACAGATTCTTCAAAACAGTGAAGACAGGATTTAATACCCCATGATTTTGCCAACTCAAAGCATCACTTTGACCATGGCATAATGAGGGTAACCTCTAAAAATAACTCTTGAGGTCTAAGTACTGACAGATCGGTAATGACGTGTCGATGTGAGTGGCAAAGGTTCCCATAAATATTAAAATGAAGTCTATGGTGAAACACACTTCGCGTTTTATGATTAGGTAATAAAAATAAGCAATTTATTTAAGTACAAATGAAAAGATTTGTCACGGCAGCACTTCTGTTTTATTTTTTTTTTGTTTCCACAGCTTTATCACTACCAATAGAACTTGTACAAGACAGATTGTATCGGTGTTTTCTACATGGTTGTTGTTTATGCTGTATTCTATGTTTTTTTTTTTTTGGACTTTCCTGTAGTTTCGAGTCCTGTCTTGAGTATTTTGCCCCTCGCGGCGGATTAAGTTCTCCGTGTTTTAAAATCCTCCTGAGTTGAGTTTATACTCAGTGGTTTTCTGTTGGTTGTTTATGTTTTGTTTTGCCCTAAAAGGCGCCTTTTGATTTTGCTTCCAAGGTTGCCGAAAAATACATCGTAGTGCGAATGAGTCTTCTGATCGAAAGTGCAATCCCTGACAGAACGATCAAGTCGTAGCCAAATTGAGAATTCGAGCTTCAACTCCAGTGATCTCCATTTTCCCCGACAAACACACATTTTAGCAATTTTGGTGACAGTTGCACGCAATGGTTGCCTTAGTAACTTCAACACTCAAAAACAGTAGCGGTAAATTTAAAATGTTCTTATATTTTTTTAAATATTTGAAGTATGACTGTCAAAGTTAACGCGTTGACGCATGCGCTTATTTAAATGCTTAATCGCGTCAATTATTTTTAACGCCGTTAATCACAGTTTCAGTTTTTTTCACTTTCGGTTTGGGGACGTGCAATGAATAGACCCAAGAGAGCCAGGTGCGGCTCATTACGATCAGCAGCTGATTGTTTTCACCTGATGCCACTTAGACTCATCGATCCATCTGCAGTGTTTTTAATGCTCTTGAATGGACTTATTAAAACTAAGACTCGACCTGCTTTTGTTTTTTTACAGTTGCAGTTCCTTTTCAACTGCAAATAACTTGCTCGTCAGAATTCTTGATCAGATCAAATCTCTGTTCAACAAGCCGCAACAAACAGACTATACTGTATTTACTTACACTTATATTTAAAAACAGACATTCTAAGCTTTATGTAGACATGTTTCATGTTAGAGTGATAAGTATTTATTAAGTTACAGTTTGTTTCATTTGACAAAAAGAAGGCCAAATGCGCTTCATGTTTTATTATTATTGATATTGTTATTATTATTATTATTATTATTTATTTAGTTATTTTTTAAATTTTTTAAAGAGTTTAACCTAAAAAAAATGGGTACTTTTTTTACTTTCCATTGATGTTTAACACTTATATGTAAGACCAAAATTGACTTTTTTTGTGTGTTTATCTTGCACAAAGTGCGACTTGACCTCAGAGGGTTAAAAAGCAAATAAAATATATTGCAAATTGAACAAAAAATATTCTAAATTATATTGCAGTATTTAAATGAGTGTATTAAACAATAATCTCTGACAATTGATTACTCAATCTGTATGTTATTTATTTGGTAGTTCATGGACACGATCAAGCATATGGTCGAACATTAAAAAAATAAAAGTCCAGAATTGAGTGATTTGTGAGGGAAATAAAGACCATTGCCATTGATTACTTTTAGACAGAATATAAGAATTACACTTTACTTAGCCTCCGTGTAGCTTAATCACTACAAAATGGTGTTTAGGACACGAGTTCTATTCCCAGAACACAAAAATGAAGTATATTTTTAGTGGTTTTGAAAAAATTCACATGACAATTCTCATGATTCGTTTAACTGTCCAAATAAGTTTTGTTTCTGTAAAACGTTTATATTGTTTGATGCAAGCCATACATATAATATTTTTAAAGGAGCTCATGTGGTGAATTTTAGCTTTACTATTTAAATGACTACAGTACGCTTATAATTCTGCATTTCTGAAGTAACATTTCACTGGAAACCCGTGCGAGCTAAAAGGTCTTGCGTATGAATGTTGTACATTGTACTTACAAACGCATTACAATCTTCTGCTCTGACATGACAAAGGTGGGTGAAAAGCTTTTACGATTAAATACTGGCTTTTAAATAGCGATTTAGCGGAACTCTGGCTTAAAAAAAAAATGCGTTTTTAGGGAACAAATTAGGGAAAAAAAAAGAATTCAAACTGACTATAAAGCAGGAAACGCTTTATTTTAATGAACATGTGCTGCGGATAGAATGATAGATCTCTAAACTATGAGCTGTAATATTGAGTGAATATGAAGCTGTGAGTAGAAACACACATCGCATTTCCAACTGTGCCGAGACTTTTATGTGATTCCTGTTGTGTGTTGACTGGAGTTGCATGTAGCAACTCAATAATCAGATGCTTACAGATAAGGCCACATGCATGTTTCTCAAAAGCACACAGATTCATAGATAGAGAGCCAGATTGCTAGAAAAATCAATTGATCAATATGTCGAACGATACAATAAATGGATACAGTATATCAATGAATACACAGACAGACAGCTAGATAAAAATTATGATAAATATGATAAATTCATCAAACATTAGAACTGTGATAACATAACAATATACAATGTAACGTACAATTCAATTATACGTATATATTTTGTCAATTATTGAATTACAATTCATGATAAGATTATACAAGATAATGTAACTAATGGCTGGTTGGTGAAACGTTTTACTTTTCATTAAGGGTCATTAAACAAGCACTTATCAAATTTTTCCTAATATCTCATGCTTTTTGACAGACTTTGCTGAAATATTAATTTCATAACTACTTTCATTTTGCACGTCTGTGTGTGTGTGTGTGTGTGTGTGTGTTTACATCATCATAAATACTTGATTAAACTCAAATATCAATGTTTCAAGGCCACTCATGTTGAGAATTGTGTATTATATACAGTAGCTTGCCTTTTAAGTATGTAACTATTTAGCCTAGATTCTGTTTAAAAGTTTAAAATGTATTTGATAAGAATGTCTTGAAATTTGTATGTTTCTTGCGCCGCATGGCATGTGTGATAGTTTCCCCAGCAGAGACTGTTTATTAAAACCAGTGGCGTGGAGTACTTGAGTAGTTTTGGCTACTTTGTACTTATTTTGAAGTATCAAAAATATAAGAAGCTTTTATTCTCTACTTCAGTATATTTGCGTTTGAGTATCTGTATCTTTACTCCACTACACTTGAATGACACTTGTTACATTGTGATTGTTAGCGACAGGTTGGCATAATTTTTCATCACGGTTAATTTCTTCGTGGTACTGTATGCTATTTATCAGCTAAATCATTATTGTGAATTAGCGGTTGCAATTTTTTAGCACATCTGAGTTTGACTGAGATTTATTCTTTTTGTATATCTTTTCTGGTTCTGTTTTGTTTAATTTCTAAATTAGGAAATAAAACCTCATAAATGGATTTTTTTTTTCCACATTTTTGATGTTTTTTGCTTCTAAATTCAGTCCGAGTAAAATATTTTAGTTCCTTTAAAATTGAATACTTTAGGACTTTTACTCGAGTCCTCTTGTAATTGGTGTCATGCAACTTGTAATTGAGTCATTTATATATGAAGGTACTTCCACTCAAGTATGGTCTGATTAAGACGTAAGTGATTGTTTACGTGTGTGTGTGTGTGTGTGTGTGTGTGTACTGTTGTTGCCTCTCATACTTACTCTCAACTTTCCACGCACCATTGAATCCTACTTGTTCAAAAAATAGTTTCAAATAATGTTTTGAGTGAATGAAACCGCAGGGAGACTTTGACAAGTTAGTGAGCTTTCTCTCCTCTGCCAAAGGGTCGGTGTTAGCCCACCTTCCATTAAACCCTCCTTCAGCAATCTGTCGCCAAAGAAGCCGGGCAGAAGTGTGAACACAGGAAACAAGGTCTTCTGCCATCATCTGCTGTCTGTCCTTTGTCTGAGGCGCTGACACCGGACTGTCAGATTCCCATCACCGCTCTTCTTTCCTGGACCAATTGCGTCAAGACACTATGACAGAGGAGGCAAGTCTGCGAGGTGGAAAGCAGAAGTCTTCCCGGCTTTTGGATGCAACAGCCTTCGGGCCCTCTGCCTCTTTGCAATCATTTTGTCTGAGATATGAAAGTCATCTTCAGCCCAAGGATGCAAAGAAAGAGAATAAAATCAAGGCGTAATATCATCACTCACGTACGGATAGTTCATCAGAGGGGAGAAGTATTGATCAAGCCTTGCTCTTTGACTCCACAGCTTGAGATAACCATGTTTGATGAGCAAAAGAAGAATCTCGCATCAAGAATCAATAGAATATTTTACCTATCCGCGGCCTTCGGGGATTTCGCTCTCGTTTGGATTCGCTGCTTTCTTACCCGATAATGTCTCCTCACCTGGAATTGTAACTGCTTTCTTCACAATTCCAGCAGGAATCCACATCACAGATAGAGTCCGTGGTGAGAAGTCCTCCTCCACAAATTAGATCTACACATTTAACTCTAATTCCAATGGTTATTTAATTATTCACTCAAAAGTGTGTTTGAATGATGACAAATTTCATTTGCACTCCTATCCCAACAGATTTCCTGGCGTTAAAGAGATAACTTACTATTGAGTAAAAGTATTTTTAGGATTTCACTTGTAATAAATGTAGGCTCAAAAACTCCAAGAAACAAGAAATTCTTTATTTTTTCAAGAGGTTTTGTTTCCTGGTATAGAAATGAAACTTAACAAATATTTCAAAATGGCAGAACAAAAAAAGATTAAAAAAAAAAGAACAAGAAGTCAGTCTCAGTCAAACTCAAATGTGCAAATATGTGCACCTGCTAATTCACGTGATTTAGCTAATAAACAGCATCCAGTACCTTCAGCAATCTGCAGATGGCGATGTCACCTCATCTGCCCAAGAAATTAACCACGGTAGATGAAGATGGCAATTTGTAGCGCACAATTACAATGAACATTGTCCATTCAAATGGAGTGGAGTAAAGAGTACAAAGAACAAAAATGTAGTTAAGTAGAAGGAATTACAAAGTGTTATGTACCTTATATCTTATAACCTTATAACTTAACTAAGGAAAACGTGGACTTCTTCTTTACTTTAGATATCTCTCTGAACTCTCGTAAGAAAACCACAATTTCTTCAGATACATTTACAAAATCCATTTACTCAAGTACTTTACACCAAAGATTTAAAACAAAAACACATTCTGGTAACATGAAATGTTTCAAAGTCCTAGCCGTGCCTTGTGGTGTAATTTATTATAACCAAATAAACTATAAACAGATCCATAGTATGGATCAGTGAGGCAGATATTAAAAAAAAGACATGGATTTGAACTTGAACACCTCGATGGTTTCCAAAGTTTTTGTACCTTTGAGAAGTTTTTTTCACAAGCATAACACATCTGAATCGATTTGAAGTGCATTGATTTGTCTCACACCGTCTTTCATTTTTTTTCCAAATTGCTATAAATATCCCCGTGGTCTGGAACGACAGCGACGGTGACGCACACTGTATCATCAAATTTCTCCCTCGCACTCTTCTGCCAGTTTCAATTCCATCAAGGTGTTCACAGCCCTTTCACCAGTGCTCCCTTTAGCTCCCGTTTACTACATGGCTGTACGCTAGATTTCACCAGTCTATACAACTCTAGTATTTTTTTTTACTGTGGAAAATAGTTCAGCTGGGTGTTTTTTTTTNNNAAAATGGAAAAAAAAAAAAAAAAAAAACGCCACAATTACAGTGTCAGTTTGTGTTTAGTGATTGTTTACTACATTTCCTCATACAGATGCTTTCAGCAAAATATAAATAATCCAGCCGAAACTCAAAATCATCTAGAATTGTCTCCACCATGTCTGCTGGCTATTTTTATTTAAACAATTTGTTTTAAGAGTGACATGAAGTTAAGCTGCCCTTGTGAAATTTAAATAATACACAATTCTTAAAATGGACCGATACTGAAAATTATCTAATCAATATTGCTGCACTTAAGAAAATTATTTGCTCAAATTAATTGCTTTTAATCCGCCACTGCAACTTGTTGCCCACCAATCCAGCATCAATATCCCACATTTTCAGAAAATGGATGAATATAAATAAATGAAAATATTGCCTTCAACTTCAAACATCTCAAGACAGAGTTTTATCTTTTTGGACTGATGTATTTTAAATATTTATTATATAATAAATATTTAAGGGGGGTGTCTATATTGTTTGTTCAATCTTTTATATTAAACATAATTTTGACGTTTTAGAGAAAATGACACCCCTTCTTTACAATTTTTACAACAACTTCCTGCTTTCCCAGGGAATCGAACCCATGACCCGTTTCAAACACAAGCAAAAAAGTCTTTCTGAAAAAAAGATGGCGAAAATATGATTATCAGAAACTGAAATAAAGATTTAGTAAAGCAGTGAGAGAAACGAAAGTTACTTCTCTAGCGTAAAATTACTGTTTTCTCAAAAGAAAGGTGCATTTATTCATGAAGCGTCAATGAATTCCAAGTATTGTACAAACATTGCTCTCTACAGAACCTCTACAGAAATTAATGTTTTATTCGGAACATCGCTAACGCTGCTTTCATTAGCTTGCGTTTTTCGCCATTGTGAAATACGGTAATCAAGCAAATTACAGTAAAGTAATTGTTATATTGCTTCCACTATGACTGTTGGTTGTTGAGTTCTGTTTTTTTTCAGATAAAAATAAAGAATACAATTCAAAGGTGCTTCGCAAAACTGTAAAAAATAAGATTTATTGTAGAATTCAAATTTTTTGTACAGTTTGATGCAAAATAGATGACAAATAAAGCTCAAACGAAAATGTTTTCACGTTAGTGCCTCGTGCCACTGCTTTTCCGTTCAACAATGTTGTCGTAAACGCGTTGTTGTGTTGTCTTTCTGGAGCATCGTGGTCTAATCGAGCGTCCGTTAGCACTCTGACCTCCGTACATCAGGAAATCTCCCGACGGTGGAAAGAAGCACTTATCAGCAGTTCATTATTCCCAGCGCCTGTCAGAGAGCGGTTACACCACCCGACACGGTGGTCAGTTGTGCGTCGAGTCTTTGACATAAATAGCATAGCAGCAAGAAAAGGTCAGTTGCATGAGGTAGCGCTTGACAGCTTTATTAATGCCTGTGAACCCAAGACTCAATATAGACGGGCAAGGTAATAAATCTATAAGATCCCTGTCTGCACGAAACACCTACACATTTGAACTAGAGTATTGCTTTTTTCAATAGTAGGCGCCTAAAAATTGGGGAGGGGGGTGCTTATATGCGCATTTTTCAATTATGCACAAAACTTATAAGCGGCATTTTTTTCCACATATCCCAGTCAGGAAATAAAGTAAAATTTAATGCAATGAATAAATGGAAATATGTGGTCTTTTTGTAGCTGTGCGCTTGTGTGTTGTGTCCTCTTTTCTTTCTTTAACCCTCCTGTTATGTTTGTTTCAAACTGTATTTGTGCAAAGAAATTTGGAATTTGATCTTTCTGACTCGTTTTAGCTTCCATTTTGTCTGAAGGGTCCAGTTGACCAGAACATTATCATTAAACCAAAAACAAGTAGCGGGTGTTACAAATATGTCAACTGAAACATGTTTTGTTAATATAGATATTTACACTAAGATAAGCAGGAGAATATTCAAAGTGAAAAAAAGACTTTAATTTTACTTTAAATAGAACTTTTATTTTTAAACTTTTAACACGGGTCAATTTGACCCGAACAGTATCTTTGTAACATACACATGGCGTGATGTTAAAAACATGTGAACTGAATAGTTTTTTTTTTTTTTTTTTTAATGATGATTACACCAAATAAGCCAAGCAGGAGAAGTTTCAAAGTGGAAAAAATACTTTGAAGTATTTGTAAAATGTTTTTAAACTTTGAAAACGGGACAATTTGACCCGAACATAATAGGAGGGTTAAATAATGGTTCCGGAGGCAAACATGCATCTGTGCTTTTTTTTTTGGCTCAATAACAGAAATAAAGAAACAATAGCCACGCTGCGGCACTAAGCAGAGTCTAAATAAAGTGTTGTGTTATTTATTTTGCAAAATAAATACAATAATTAATATTGGAACAGACAGAGACGACAAAACAAAAACCAGGAACAAACACAATCAAAACGCTCGGTCTACTGCACAGGGCAAAACAATACTTTGCAACGATGATGAGGTTTCTGGAGGTGGTGTTCCAATCACTAGAATAGATTTTTTGAAATTTGTTTTCAAATAAAACGTGACAAAGTGATGTGACTCAAAAGTTTGGTTTGTTAAAAGAATAAAAACAAGTATCTTAATAGAAGTATTTAGCTTGTTAGTGTTTAACAGAAATGTTTTTTTTTTTTTTTTGGTATATTATTATTTTTTACATGAAAAAAATCACTGTGGGGCTTATATTCGCGGGGAGCTTATATTTGCGTAAATACAATATACTCTGCTAAAATCTAATATTTGCTAAAATCTATAAAAATCTAAAATGTTATTTCTCCATCTATGAATTCAGAAGTGCTTTAATTGCTTTAGAAGACTTTCCGCAGTTCTCTCAGGATTTTGCCTCGCTGGTATTTGTCTTGACAGTCTAAAATAGAATGCCGTTCGTTCCGAGTCTAGATTTTCCAGTTAAACAGAGCAAAAAACAAAACAAAACTGTGAGGTATTTTTAATAGGCCACACTCTGCAAATGTAGCCTTTCATGCCGTGATAGAATCTACAGAACTTGTCTTTAGCAGATGCTTTTATTCCAAAAAGACTGACAAGTGCGTTAGAGATGAAATAATTTCCCTGGAGATCAAACCCTCAACCTCGTTGTTGTCAGCTTCACGCTTTGTTGAGCAACAGGAAATCTCTTTATTCTTTGTCATGTAGGTCTTACTATACAATTTACTAAGACCTTGTCTTTAAGCGTGATCACTGTGTGTCCAATTTCTTCATGGGAAAGAGATGCTGCATGTCACATTTATTCAATGCAGAGCATGAAATATCAGCGTTTATGCGGCAGATACACCTTCTATCCACTTGAATTGTATTAATATCGAACAAGGACATGCAGTATATGCCCATGGCTAAATTATTGCCAATGTGCCTGCGGGAAGCATCAAGATCATATCACAGAAGGTTCACACAAACATCCTCAAATAAATGAAATTCACTGCAGTCTAAAGCAAACAGACTACATATGTTTTTTTCTATTATTCTTATTTCTTATTATTTCTATTATTAGTCTAACTATTTTCATTTTAATGTACGCAAATATAGTAAGCACCCGTTCTTTTCCCAATTTTAGCGGGTCAAAAACTCGCCGGGTACTTATACGATTTCAAATATTTAAGCACTCATTTTTTTAAATAATGGTTTTATAGACAGTCGTGTGTATGAGTTTTTATCGACTCAATAACAGAAATAAAAAAACACTAGAAACGTTGCGACACTTAACAGGGACAAAATAACACTGGAGGAAGTAAGATTAAATGAAAAACAATCATTAATATTTGAACAGACAGACCATATTGTATCCGGTATAATGTCGTGCTAAAGGCTAACGGGCTAGCGCTTGAAAATGAGACCAGCAGCTGTAAAAGCTTCGGATCAACAGAAAACAGTTGAAAACGAAGAACACAATCGAAAAGAGTCAAACACAATCAGATCGCTCTGTCTGCTGCACAGAGAAAAACAATACTGTTCTAATATTTACGTCTAACATAAACCGAGCACAGTCAGCTTTACTCTTTTTGCGCAAAGGCTCAAGGGAACCAGTGAGCAGCAAAGCATGATGGGAGGTGTAGTTTCAACTGCTAGAATAGATTTTTGTTTTATTATTTTTACATAAAACAACATTGAAGTGATACAAGTCACAAGTTTGATTTGTTAAATAAAGAAAACATTGTTTTTATATGAGAATATTTACGTATTTAGCCAAAAAAAAAAAAAGTATTTTATTATGTGCTTGAAAAATCAGGGGGGTGCTTATAATCACATAATTACGCTACATTTATTTTTCATATATGTTTCAATGTTTATTGCTTGAAAAAAGGATATAATTACTAACGGACATTTAGTATATTTGATTACTAATTTAAATATTAGAAATGCTCTGCTCACATCCTTTTATAGCTTTTTATGTGGTCCAGACAAGTTTTTTTTTTTACATGAGTAAAGATTACCTGAAAACCATTCTTGAGTAGAAGTATGCATACCTAACAGTGAAAATGACTTTGATTACAAATTACAAGTCACCAATTCAAAGAAGTCTTTTAAAAATGTCTTCAAGTATCAAATTTGAAAAGAGCTTATTTTACTCGTGCTGAATTTGTGGTTTAAAAAAAAAGCAAGAAATGTGAAAAACAAGCTTTTAGATTTTACTTCCTAATATAGAAAAGAAATGTAACACTTCAATGTTTTTCAAAAAGTCAGTCTCAGTCAAACTCAAATGTGCAAAAAAGTGCAACTGCTATTTCACTAATTTAACTCCAACTTAACAGCATCCAGTGCTTTCAGAATCCTGCAGATGGCGATATCTCATCATCAACACAAGAAATGAAACTAGACACAAACCAAAAAAAAAAAAAAAGTCAACTATAAAACACGTGTGCTGGGAAATATCAATTTCATTTTATTAGTTTCACTTTTATTACAAAGCATTAAATTAGTATTAACAATGGTCTTATTAAACGTGCAAAGCCGTGTCCCTTGCAAAAGCATCGACCAGGAATCGACTTCTTTCTGTGTTCATGTGGTCAAGATGCTAAATCTATTCCCCCTAATTAGATAGAAAGCCGAATGTGCAACTCATCATTTTAACCCCGCTCCTGCCAACACTGGAGCATCATTAGCTGTACATAATTGAAAACATGTAAATGACCACGGTTTGCTCGCACCACCTCCAGAACCATTTAAATGATGCTGAACCATTTCGCAGTTCCAGGCTGGTGCTTTCAAACCCACGCGTGGTGAGGTGAAAGATGACCCATCCTGTGCCATAGAAACATGTCTATCCACATACAATGGCATTCGTACAATATAGGTGCAAGCAGCAGTGATGGGGTTTGGTCTTTTTGGCCCACTGCTCCGGATTTGTGTGTGTGTAACTTCACAATGCAGAGAATAATTCCGATTCTGCCCCTAGTGGCTATAATGACAAACTCACTCACTTTAAGTAAAGAAACAAAAGACTTGAAATAAATATCATTCAAGGTGATTGACCTTACATTAGTTTCACAAACTTTACAAATACATATTAATAAGAAAAAATAACTTGTTTTTAGTAATATTAATTATTCCAATAGTAAGGAGGCTTACAATCAAGAAAAATAACTTTAAGCTCAAAAAACAACAAGAAATGTAGAAAAACTAGAAACTAGTTTTATCTATTTCTTTGTTTAAATTGTCTGTATTTATTGTTTCTGAAGCTAATATAGAAATAATATTTACCCCTCAATGTGTCAATATGGCAGAAACACAACAAATGTGAAAAATAAGAAGTTCTTTATGTATGAGATTTTATCTCCTAATATAGGAAATAAACTTAACCCCTCAACATTTCAAAATGGAAGAACAAAAAATAAAAAAAAAAAGAACAAAAAGTCAGTCTCAGTCAAACTCAAATGTGCAAAAAAGTGCAACCGCTAATTCATGTGGTTCCGCTGATAAATAGCATCTAGTACCTTCAGCTTCCTGCAGATGGCGATATCACCTCGTCCCCCCAAGAAATTAACCGCGGTAGAAAAAAATTCCGACTTGTCGCGGACCATCACAATGTAACCAGTAACCGTAAGTCTCCATTCAAATGTAGTGGAGTAAAGAGTACAGATACTAAATCACAAATGTAGTCAATGAGAGAGTAAAAGTTACTTATATTTTTTATAATCATGTACAAAGTAGCCAAAAATACTTCACACCACTGCTTTCAAGTCACAACTGTAAGCGGAGAAATTCACTTAACAAATAAAGATGTCATCGTCATGGTTACCCGGATGATACATTTTCTACGAAACCATTCACATGAACTAGACAAGTCAGGGGTCTGTATCTCAGGTCATATAGTAAACATTGCTAATGTAGAGTGAATCATGATGGGAAGATTGTTTTTTTTTTTTTTTT
>CM051507.1:1273381-1338316 GCA_028031935.1 Paedocypris micromegethes
TTTTTTTTTTTTTTTTTTTTGAGTCCATCTCATTATCTTTAAGGCTTCTCGCACTTCACTGCGCGGCTCATTATCGCACATAGGCAGCCAAATCTGACTTCACTCTTAACCGTGTCTAAATGGTTCCTGCATTTTACTGTCGGAGGTGCAAAGCTGTAGTACGATAATTAGCCACCTGTTTCTGACACCATCTGGCTTTTTCTGTGTGTTTTTGATCGTTAAAGATGGTTTGCGGTCCATATGCATCCATACGAAAGGTATGTCACGTGTTTATGGTCGTCTTGTGTTTTTATTTATTTTGCAAATGTTGCAACATAAAATTGAAATACAGAATGGGTTTAACGTACACTATGCATACACACTATTTTTATGGAGGCATTTTGACGCAGAAAAAAAAAAGCACCCAACCATAATTTAATTGAGAATGTTTTTAGCCGCTGGAACTTTTCATTGCAGAGGAAAATACGTAAAACATTTATTTGTAATTTTTTTTGTCTACAGTCTTCTAATTAACATGTGACCCAGAGAATTTTCTTTCGGAATCACCGTTAAACGCATTAAAGATTCACGTGTGTCATTAAAAACATCTAGCCAGCGCAATAAACCAATGAATGGATGAGGTTTACCGAGCATTTGTGGAACACGTATTCTGAGAACATAGCAATGAGATAAGGGAATTGTCAATTTGGACTGCTGTGTTTATTACCTGGTAATTAATTGGCTCATTAAAACAATGTTATTGCATAACCGTGGCATTTCTGCTCATTTGCATGTTGTTTTGGCTTGTTACTATCCAAAAGAGACACCTTTCCCACTATAAATGATTCTTAAATTAATATTTTGAATGCGTGAACCCAGAAAGATAAATGGAAGGAGCCTGAGCAACAATGCTAAAACTTCAAGGGCAACAACAGAAAGTCAGGTTGTTTTCCTCTGTTTCTGTGTGATGATGCAAGGCGGATGCTGCATTTTACAACAGTGTCAACGTAGATACAGTTGCGTGGAGCCTGGCTTTTGTTTTCTTTTATGATTTTTTTTTGTTCATTCAGCCATGAATTTGTCGGAACGTCCAATTTAATGGTGCTATTTAAAACTTATGAGACTTTGCGCACAGTGAAAACATACAAATAAAAAACAAAAAGAAACATCCAGTGGAATTCAATGTCAAATATTATACAATTTGGCAGAAGTTTTTGCATTATCGGAGTAAAATTTTGAAAAATTATATTATATATACAAATTGTAAAATTGTAAACATAAGAAAAAAATATTAATTTGCTATTCCAGCATTGATAAGATATTTCCAGCATTAAACTGCCGATTATATATTTATTTTGTACAATAAAATGGTCAAATAATGAATTGTACAATACGTACTTTATACAATAAGGGAGATTGTAAAGGTGCGTCTGAATGTTCTGCTCTGTGATTGGACGTCCAACAGACACATACTTGCTGGGATTGGCTCCAGCCCCCGTGACCCAGGAATAAAAACACAACAACATAATAACAACACATTAATTACAAATTATCACACGCCTCAGATGCAAATGCAGTGACAGTTGGTTCAATGTCAAAATGTTCAGAAAATGGATGGGTGGATACATATTAATAATAGTAATTATAATAATAGTATATATTTGTGTGTGTGTGTGTGTGTGTGTGTGTGTGTGTGTGTGTGTGTGTGTGTGTGTGCTATTTTTCCAATTTCAAGTAAAACACCTCAAAGTAAACATTGATTATTGTGAATTATATTACAGAAGGAAAAAGTGATAAATGCACCGTTCAAGGCCACAAAGTTGCTCGGAAAATGCATGGGTGAATTCATTAAATAATAGTAATGATAATAGTTGTACGTGTACTGCATATATATATCCGTATGTGTTTGTTATTTTTTTCCAAATTACAAACTCCACTCAGAAACCAAATAAACATTATTATTGTTATTATTGTGAATTAAAATACAGGAGGAAAAAGTGACAGATGCAAAGCACAGTTTGTTCAAGGTCACCTTTTCATAACTGCTTAGCATGTCATGGCCACACAGCAGCGAGGTTTTGTCTCGTCGCAACAACAAATCTCCCAGAGAATGATCCAGCAAACCGAGCCATGGGAGAATAATGCAGATGCCATGAGAGGTAAAGGAGAACAAACCTGAATGAATTACCCAAGCCCTTGAAGATGAAGGGAGAGAGAGAGAGAGAGATGGAGCGAGCTAGCGTGAGGGGGTCGAGAAAGAGAGAGAGGGAGAGAGAGAGAAATAGAGCAAGCGAGTGGGGGGTGAGAGAGAGAGACAGCAAGCAAGAGGGGGGTGAGAGAGAGAGAGAGATGAGAGAGGGACAAAGAGAAATAAATAGAGATGAGAGAGAGAGAGAATAAGAGAGAGTGAGAGACAGAGAGAGATAGAGTGAGAGGGACAGAGATAGAGACCGAGAGAGAGAGGGAGGGAGGGAAAGAGAGAAAGTGAGAGCAAGAAAGAGCAAGAGAGCGAGAGAGAGAGAGAGAGAGAGAGAGATGAGAGAAAAAGAGAAATAGAGATGAGATAGAGAGAGACAGAGAGAGAAAAATAGAGAAGAAAGAGCAAGAGAGCGAGAGACAAAGAGAGAGAGAGATGAGAGACAGAGAAACGGAGAGAAAAAAATAGAAATGTGAGAGCAAGAGAGAGAGAAACAAAGAGCTAGAGATAGATAGATATGATACAGAGAGAAACAGAGAAAAAGAAATAGAGATGAGAGAGAGAGGGAGAGTGTGAAAGAGAGAGATGGGGGGGGTGAGAGACTGAGAGAGAGGGAGAGTTGGGCAGCCATCAGATGCATCAATCAATCACAATCAACTAATTGCAGGGCTGGTGAATTGGAATCATAGCGCAGCTGGAGGTTAATGAAAATTGCACCTCGCTGTGACATAACATCTGATCTTGTTAAGTAAGAAGCTGGAGTACAAGCAGGAGAGGAAATAAGCTGATCCAAACCGCCTGTCAAATCCGGATCATACACCTTGTACATTACACTAGCAGGTTTAATCAGCCTGACAAACCTTTTCAATTTAGTCTGAGTTGAGCTGAGCTGAAGGAAGCCGACGGCTGACCTTACAACCAATCGTGTGGTAATGTTCCGCAGAAGCCGAGACCGAGCTGTTCCAGAGGCTCCAGAAGATGGGAAACATGAGAGGAAATTATTACAAATAAATGTATGGACATATTTCGTTGACCTTTTTAATGTTTTAATAAGTGTGTGGTTTTTTGTTTTTATTGCATTGAAAAAGTAATCGAAAAGTAATCTAAGTAATTGTCACTTTCCATTGGTAACGGTGAGAAGTACTTGTGAAAATGGACTTTGTTACTGAATACATGATAGTGCTCAATTCTAAAAATGTCTAATGCCATAATGTCATATAATTTTAAATTTAAATTGATTAAGTAATCATTTTTTATCCAAAGAGTCTGGGTACCAGAAGGAAAGCTCAAAACATTTTTTCGATTTTTTTCGAAACATTCAATTCAACATAATAGTTCTAATAAAAATTTAAAGAAAATTACAAAAAAATGTTTTTATATTATTTTAAATGTATAAAAATATTACAATGTGCTCTAAAGGAAAGGGTTACAATTTCAATCACAAACATTTACGGAAGCTAAATGGATCAGCAGTTTAGATAATTCGTTTTCATATTGCGGCACAATTTTAGTTTTACAGTATTTTTGTGGTTGTTTTCCTTCAGTATTGACATTGGTAAACTTTTGCTTTCATTTTCTAAGTGTGTGAGATGGGAAGAACAGAACTTTCCTCTACAAGCCGGACTGCACCTGGCCACTTTCCTTGCTCAAGTGGCAAAGCGGTTTTGAAGGCTTCATTGTCTAAGCTGAAAGCTGGTCAATGCGAAGGAAAGATTGGTGTGTGGGAACAGCCTGGATAAATCCATATTTCAAATTATCCTGGTGTTGTCTGCTAAATGCAGCCTTTTAACATTCTCGTCTTCAGTCTCTTCATTGACTTTTTTGCCGCAAACCAACTGTCCTTTAAAGATTGTTTCAGCTTTGTTGAAACAGACCAAACTGGAATAACAGAATCAAAACTTTAAATTGGGCACTTTAAGAATACCAGTCTTCATTAGATCAGTGGGTGTTATGGTCCAGTGGTTTGGAATTAGACTGGACAATCTCAGTCTGATGGGTTTCACAACTTAGTGACACATGCCCCCCAAACGCCACGGCTTTAGTCTGCCCACTGCTCCGGGTGTGTGTAAGTAAATGCAGAGCTGGATTTTGCTGTGGCCCCCTAGTGGCCATATTGACCAAACCACCTCACTTTGCTTATCAAGAAGAAAGATCGTGCCTGGATCCTGATAGTAAAGTGTTAATTAGGATGTTAAGGTTAAGTTATTATGATTAAGGATGTTATTAGGATGTTATTATGTCACCAAATCGCGAGTGACCAGGTGAAATGAATTCTCCCAAATAAAACTTTCAGATTCGGATGATAAATACGTAAAAAAATACAAGTGTTTTAATCCAGTGACCATGTGTAGAAACTTTGATTTTTCTTTCTTGAACTAGGGTGCTTTGCAGTCTAAATAATATGATACTGTAACAATGGAGCCGTTAAATATCAGCCACACGGTTGATTTGAGTGTGTTTTGGAAAAGCACCGTACGCTGTAATAAAAAGGCTTTTAGACCATTTTACTCCTTGGCTTTTATGCTTTTTGTTTCTTCCCTTTGAAGTGCGCACGCATTGTTCCAGTGTTGTTTACAAAAGACACAAAGCGCACGAGAGAAAAATTGCTCTAAAATCTCTAGGGATTGCGTGGAGCAATTACTAAATGGCTTACCAACATTGTGTTGAACCATTATAAGAAACAGATCATGTTGGATCGAGAGGAGCAACTGTCTCATTAGTCACTCTGATGCAAAATAAGTAGAATTCTGCTTAGATTGTTGCTTATATGTTTTGATTTCCAAAAAAAAGAGGACAACCGGAGTGGCTTCTGTAAATCTGTAAAACTTAAATTTGTAACAAAATAATAGTCATAGACTCTTTTCTAATAAATAAATAAATTAATAAATTGATTAATTAATTAATAATGTGTAAATAGAGTTGTAAACATCTGCTCTTCTGTTATAAAATCTTCAACAATACATATAATAATAAACGTAATATCTATATATTAATGAGCAATATTAATGAGCAGTTGTCATATAAAAAGTTTTTATACTACAGATAATTTAATAATATAGAATGTTTCAAGTTATTAGCTCATTTTCGTTACATAGGCTTTATGTTGTTTATTAATTTATTAACTATAACGTTTCGGGTAATGAAATAATATTTATGTGTCTGACTTAACAAACAAGTTCTGAAACATTAAGACGTGCAAGGTTTAACCTTGAGAAGCTCTCTCTCTCTCTCTCTCTCTCTCTCTCTCTCTCTCTCTCTCTCTCTCTCTGTGTTTCATCTCTCTCGATCTCTCTCTTTCTCTCTCTCTCTCTCCCTCTCTCTCAAAGCCCTGCCCTTCTGACAGACTGTTACAAAGACTAATCAAACTAACGATGACAATGCGTATTACCCAATCAAAAGTAGTAAAGGTGACTTATTCATAAAAAGCGTGTGAGATGATTCGCATCAGATGCTGCTTTAAAAAAAAATGATTACAAAAAATAATGGAACAATAGCCGTCCGGTATTGATTCAAAACGGGACGTGCAATTTCATTCTCAAAAACTTAAAAGCACGGTTGGCGAACATACGTACGTGTAAGAAGTGTGAAAATCGGACATTTTTGTGAATTAAAAAAACCCATCTGGAAGCTCCAGACACAACGTAAAAAGAGGACATGTCTGGGGAAAAGACGACGCTTGGTCGACCTAGCTTAGATAACATGTGGACTGCAAAAGGCAACGCAAGGGGGAAGAGGGAATTTAAAAAACTCTTTTCTCGAGGCAAGTAATGAGCAATTTGGAAGTGGATTGGAAACAGAACATGGGATCAGCGGGGTTTGCAATTTTCAAGAACCCTTTCTAAATTGACCCTCGGCTCAGACTGCAAATGTAAGGATATAGCCATATCCTCTCATCTGCAAGACCGTTTTTTTTTTAATCCTTGAATATAGAGCTCGCTTGCTTTTGCATTCCTCGTCTCCCTCCACTTGTCAAGAACTGCCTTTTCTCCCCGTCCTTTGTTCTTTCTGGTTCAAAAACGTCATTTTTGATGTACACCCGTGATAGATCATCCACTCCAAGATGGAATTTAGCAAGTCTCGTTTGTTCTCATCGATCCACCAAACTAGCTGTAGTTGTTAGTGATGCTCATTTTCATTGTCGACTGCAAGCAAATGACGACACATTCACCACCATCTGTTAGAGCTCATTCTAGTCTGATTCTACACAATTAATGAGACCTTGCAAAAACCAGACAAAATGAGATCAATTATAATGTAAAAGCATTAATTGTCCAGCATGAGAGAGCATTTTAGTTTCCCCACCATTATTAAAGTGTCGAGGGTATTAGCTTTAGCCAGTTGGCGTTATGAGAATTTGGTTTGTAAAGTATGAGGTGACATCGTTAAATCTGATTAAGTCCTTTAAAGCTGTAGCTCGTTCACTGAGTGCGATGTAAACAACACAAAGGTTGTGGGAATTAGCGCACGGGAAGCAGGATTTGGTCGGCTTGGATTGTGAGAGTCTGCTGAATGCATAAATGTAAACATCCTGCTGAGGATCTTAGGTAATTTAAGCTTAGACCATTGTTTAGATGAAACCGCCTGGAAATGCATTTGGTCTATGCTGCTTGTTTTTTAGGAAGGAAGGAAAGAAAGAAAGAAAGAAAGAAAGAAGGGATATCAAAGAGGAGGGAATGGAATGAAAGGGAAGGGAATGCAAGGGAAAGGAACGAAGGATGGATGGAAGGAAGAAAGAAAGAAAGGAAGGAAGAAAACGTAAAGGAAAGGAAATGAATGAAAGAAAGGAATGAAGAATAGAAGGAATGAAGGTAAGGAAAGAAAGAGAAGAGAAGGGAAGGAATGAAGGAAGAAGAAAGCAAAGGAAGGAACGGAGAAAGGAAGGAAGGAAGGGTAGAAAGAATGAAGGACAGGAAAGGAGGAAGAGTTGAAAGAAGAAAAGGATGGAATGAAGGAATAAAGACAAGGAATGAAGGAAGAAAGGAAGGGAAATGAAAGGAAAGAAAGGAAGGAAGGATAACAACATGGTGTCAGACGTGTGATACATCATGTCCATGTCATTGTTTCATGCTGCGGAAAGAACTCAACATTTGATTAAAAGGCTTGAGAACTGATTCCCCATCAGCCAAAGCTGCGGATGCTGCGTCTGGACCTGCACGGCGAGATAATGGAACGTGGCTCTTCAGCAGCAGAGCACTTGGCTGCTGTTCTAGAAGCTTCTCTGCTTAAATTGACTAGGATTTGGTTTGAAAGATGGTTCCAGGACAGAACTTGGTGACAACCAAATGATTTCTCTCAAGTTGATAAAGTCTTCTTAAAGTATAAAGAAAGCTCAAGATACTTTTCTAAAGACTACAAACTATTTAGAATGTGCTTTGTTTTGCACAAAATAGTGGAACAAATCTTACTGGATTGAAATCTGAGACACAAGAAGATGCTGAACGGCTAAATTCGGTCCCTAGTCAAGTACCAAAATCTGTAGCGTTGAAGAAGAAGGGTCTCTGGTTTGATTGAAATGATGTCAAGTGAGTCCGACCCTGACCTTCTAACCTTCTAACCCTGTTCATCGGGGCATATTCCACACTGAACAGATCTGGAGAAGAAATGCGGCTGATGTGATGGGTTGGAAGGACTGTGGAGTTAAAAGAAACTGGAGAAGTGAGGAGAAGCCCGAGAAGCCTCAGGCACAAAAGAAGGATGCTGAGCCAGAGAAAGGAGAAGAGCAGTGGAACCACTTTGAAGACCGACCAAGACAGAATGCTTGATACAGCTTCTGGGATGAAGAGGACTGGGATGAAATTGAAGCATGGCATGGAATAAATTTCGTATTTTAAGTAATTGAATTCCGAAAGGGAGGAAAACGTCTAAATTAACCCTCCTATTAAGTTCGGGTCAAATTGACCCATTTTCAAAGTTTAAAAATATTTTTAAAATACTTCAAAGTATTTGAACCTTCTCCTGCTTGGCTCATTTGGTGTAATTATCATGTAAAAGCATAGCAATTTACTTTACATATTTGTAACGCCATGCTACATGTTTATGTTACAAATATACTGTTTGGGTCAAATTGACCTTTGTTAAATGTTTAAAAATAAAAATTAAATAATTACAAGTATTTTTCCACTTTCAATCTTCTCCTGATTGCCATGTAATATACATATAAACAAAAATTGTTTCAGTTGACATATTTGTAACGCCCGCTACATGTTTTTATTACAAAGATAATGTTCGGGTCAGTTTGACCCTTCAGACAAAATGGAAGCTAAAAAGAGTCAGAAGGATGAAATACTATTTGTGTCTTTGCAATTATGAGACATAATACACCACTGTCTCACTCACACACACACTCTCTCTCTCTCTCTCTCTCTCTCTCTCTCACACACACACAGACACACACACGGTTTTGGGGAACTGTTTGGTTTCTGACACGTATTTGCATAGCAAAAGGCCCTGGGTCAAATTGACCTGTGAACATAACAGGAAGGTTAAATGGAAAATGTAAAATCAGCCACATTTGATCGCACAATGATTTTTAGATTCATAAAAGGCTATAACACAATTTCGAGTTGTTATTCATATTTTAGTGTGGGAAAATATTGGATTCCTGTAGTTTTTTTTTAACATCAGCCTTGAGCATCAGCAGTCATTCCAATGAAAATAAGAATTAAATGTATTTTTTTGTTCTAAATTACATGTATGACTCAACTGTTATTTGGAACACTAAACAGAAAGGTCTGTGTGTTTGAATTACCATCTCGCTGGTTTCATTAAGCAAAGCGAGAAGAAAGAAACATCTGGCGAGAGGTAACGAGAACTGACTGTTTGTCAATAATCCCGCAAAATTACATGGCAGAGCGGATTTCAGAGGTCAACTCTTCTTTACATCACTGAACGCTTGTCTCTTCTCACTACTACTGAGAAGGATCCGTCTTGGTGTAAACAGGAAGGGGTCTACACACCAGAGAACGGAAGGGGTCTTCACATAATTGTATGCGTTTTCTCCTTGCTAAGCTATGCTAGCCTTGTTTGTGTCTCTACTACATGTCTAATTTTGTACTTTTTCTTTATATATAGTTAGTGAGTTGAGGATCTTTTGAGGCAGTTTTATTCTTTTTCCTTTTTTTCCATTATGTAAACTGTTTTATATAACACTTAGACCAACAGTCTGGTTTTACTGTAACCTGTACTCCATTTCCCATCATGCTATGCCTTATATTTTTTTGAACAATGGTTTCACATATTTTGCTTCATTTTTTTATGTATTTAAATTAAAATAAAAAATTCAAATTTTATTGGTCACATACATATTATGTGCAAAGGGAAAATACAATGAAAGGATAAAGAAGTACAATAAAAAACAGTAGATATAAGGATAAAATATCAAATATGAATAAAATACAAAAAATACCAATAAAATTCCACATGTATTTATACCCACAGCACAAGGCTTTGTGTTACTTTGCCTTAACACAGGATACAGAAATTATTAATTTGATTTTAATAGTTTTGTTAATGAATAGAACAACTTTTGTTTTATGGTTTATACTTTTTTTATTATTATTATTCCATGAATAATATTATCCCTCTATATTAACTATATTGAAATAATACTTCTGACATAAATCATATCTCCACACTCTGTTTATAACTGTAGCCAATATTTTTTTTAATATTCTGGAATTTTCTCAAATTTGATTGTCGTCTGCTTGCCATTACACTTTGCATGACACCCAACAATTCTAAAGTCTATGCCGATAACTGACCTTTTCAGTTTCTCATTTTTTTTGTCATCATTATAATATTTCAAATGAAATTCATATCAAATGCTCTTTGTTGTTGAATAGGAAAAACAAAAAAGATCGACAAAGACTCTAATATTTTGAACGAAAAAAAAAACTAATATTTTGTATTCAATACGTCCATTCATCAATTTTCTTCCTCTTACTCTATTTCATGGGGCGCTGAAGCCAATCTCAGCATTAGGATCGAGTGTCCATGTATTCTTAATTTTTAATAAAACGAAAATTTAATAAATAAATCTAAAAAGCTTTCTTCATAACCGAAAGTGTCTTATTACATCAATATCTGTGCTAGAAATGTAGACTTGAGACTGTGTTGACTATGTTCTTATATTAGCTCTATCTAGGGACACTTTAGTCCCACACATGTTGTGACCTAATAAAATGTGTCCAGCCTCATTTGACATACAAACGCACACAGACCAAAAATCTGATTGAAACTTCCAGCTTTTTTTCATAGCCATTTTATCATCTCTGGGTCACTGTGAGCCAAAACCACGCCCAGAAGGCGAGACCCTAAAATGGTGGCCAACCAATCGCAGAGCGGAACACAGACACACATTCTCACTCACACTTATGAATAGTTTGACTTCCATGCAAGACTAATCCAACATGAGAATTAGAGGAAACCCATGCAAGTAGGAAAGGTGGGAAAAGATGAGAGGGATTAGAACACTACACTTTTCCACCTTAATAATATTTTGTGTTGTGATATATAGAATACAATCACTATATTAAATACTATAATAAATTATATAGCGTGTAGTATTTTATATATAATATTAATATTTATTATATATAGTATTAAATATATGAAAGTATTTAGAAAATACAATTTTATATACTGTGTAGTATTTTATATAATAATAATAATATTATGTATTATATATAATATATATTATGAAATATAATATTAAATATATAAAATACAAATCTGAAAAATAGCATGAACTAAAAAATATATCTGTGCAATGTAATTTATTATAATTAAAATGGGCTTTTTTCCATTCTCTGATTATCTTTTGGTCGCTCTAACAATTAGAAGTCATTGGCTGGAAAGCCAAGCTTTTTCAAATGACCTCGAGTGGCTAAGAGGATCAGATAAATCCTTGCGTTCAATAAGTGCACAGAAATTCTTTTTCCCTGAAATGCAATCATCCTAACGGTCATATAAATGCTGATCCTAATCCAAAATGGTTTCTCCGCTTGCCCTAAAATGGCCCGGGTGCCAGTTTAATCTGCTGTGATGATGATCATTGTGATGCCTGGTCGCAAGTCCTTTAGTTGCATCTCGATTAGAAACTAAAAACAGAGTTTAAAAGACAGAGTTTTTGGTGCAAATGTTTAAAATGACAATGACTTGAATGCAACAACTGTCCTTTTGATGCATCGAGGGCTGAAACCTCTTTAGTCTCTAGGAAATTATGGTCCAGATTTGTTGTGTCTCCTGTTATTCCACACAAAGTGAGAGAGATTGTCAATTGTCTCATGAGTATTTTGAGACAATTGTCAAATGACAATTATATACAAGATTGTTATCTATTTTATATGTTACTTTTCTACAGACTGAGACTATAATTTTGAAACAGGGCTAAAGAAACTAGCTAAGAACTTAATTTCAATCCATTTTATTTTTAGTAATCAATGTAAAATTTTACTTTTCAATTTGTATGGATAATAATCACACACACACAAATATATATATATACTGTGTGTGTGTGTGTGTGTGTGTGTGTACACTGTAAATACAGTATATTGTACGTTTTAGATTTTAAATTAACACGTTTAATTAAATATGAACTTTAAATATGATCTAACGGCGCACAGTGTCTGGCTCTCACCAGTCCGACATCAGAAAGCTGCTGGGCTTTGGTGTAACACAATTCAACAGCTGAATCCCGAGTGACCACAAAAAAGGACCTTTAAAATATGAAACTAAGTCAAAGCGGCTGAAGAGCGTCCTCATATTTCATCAATTTCTTCACAATTGACAAGGCCCAGCACCCAACAGTCTATGAAGTGTGTGGAGTTTCATCATCCTGACAGAACCTGACACCTCTGCGTGGAGAAGACCCCTCGTCTCCTCGCTTCCTCCCAGGGTGGGCAATTACAAGTGAAATACTAGCCCTATAGTGTCACTTTGCTTCCCTATCACGAAGAGGAAAAAAAATGGCCATGGTCAGTGACTAGATCTCTTCTTTATTCTAATTGATCTGTGTCCTCTTACAGCTGAATTGTGAAATTTGTTTTTCAAAATAAAAGTCAAGGTCGTTGTGTAACGTATACTGTAAATGTTACGATGGAAGTGGCCGTGGCCGATTTGACCGATGACACTGATGTTTGTTCCAGAGGTGCCATGTTCTTTACACGGGTCCTTAGACAATTTCCCTCCCTCCCGTAGAGGATAAGCGAGAATAAACATGAGATAACCACGCCACAGATGAGATGGGATATTAATCATCATTCACTGTCAAAGTTTTTGTTGTTGTTGTTATAATAAGTTATTATATATAATATATTCATATTTAAAGCAATTATTATAATTATTAATATTATATATATATATATTTATTATTATATAAATATTTTATTATTTATATATTATTAGTATCCAATAAAAATACATATTATTATTATTATTAATGTTGTTGTTATTGTTGTTATTGTAACCCTTTGATTATATTACATTTGATCAGTTTAGCAGCTTCTTCCATTTCTGGGTCGAGAGGGTCTGAACTCAATCTCTGTTTCTGGGCCTGATGCCGAGTGAATTAGTGGCAATATTTAACTCATTTTTGACTGAAAAATTAATAAATAAACATAATTCTTTATGTGCATGAAGTACAAAAGCAGTAAGGAGAGTTCTGGAAACGCTGTGTGGCTGTGTAGCGGTGTGAGACGGAGAGGAGTAAACATCTCACAGAGCAGGAGTCGTGGGACAGGAATTATATTGAAAGCGCAAAATACAAACCACAAAAATACAGAACACCAGAGGCCAGCAAAACAAAATCCAAATAAAGAGCGAAGCGATAGTCACAAAAGACGCTTAAAACTACATGACATGAATCAGTAAGCGTGTTTATTGAATCCAACATAATGCACAATAGGACTTTTATTACACAAGTAAAGATAGGAGGATATAAGAAAAACGACACAAAAAAATAGCAGGAAAATACAAAATTCTATTTATTGCAACTGACAAGAAAAGTGATATGGCTTTTCAAATGAAATGGATCAAAATTGCTTTTTTCAGAAAGTTGGTATAAATATTATTGTAAAAATCATTCACCTTAAAAATATTGTAAAAATGTCACTGATTGATGCCAATCCGGTATTTGTGGTCGTACAGTGATAGTCCTTGTGTGGCCGGGGTTCACACGCATTTATTTCCAGGTTGCTTTAAACAAAAATCCATGAAATTGATTGGTCAGAAAAAACAGCTGATTTGAGACGTGTATATCATTAATAATTAATAAAGGCAACAAATAAAATACGTGTTTAAAGATGAAATGTATAATAAAAGAACATGCAGATGATCAAAGTGATTAGAATTATGATTGTGAATAAAACAGCGTATGGATTTTATTACAATAATATATTAATAAAATATATTAAAATAAGATATGATCATGCATAAGATATGGTATTTTTGCATTTTTAGAAAAGTAATATTTCTGCCAAGAATTCTAGTTAAGTAATTGATTTGTGCAAGATTTTTAACATTTAATTTTTTTTTTATCATAACTGGCAAAATATCTTATATTGTTGCATTCCGCATTATCATAACATTGCGTTGCTTTTGTAGCCCATCTTTTTTTCCCCTTTCGCATAGCGACTTTGCATTGGTCTAAGCGCTATTTAAATAAACTAGAAACTAGTATAACGCTTCACAGTTTTCTCTTTCATGTGTAATTCCAATCTCCAAAATGTCTGATTCCAAAGAATTCTGTGTCATTAATTTTCTAATGATTCCATATAATTATTTGCAATATTAGTGACAAGCGGCAGACGCAATGCGCGGGATGTTGTTGAAGGATTTTTCTGGGCAGAGATTTGAACAGTTTGGTTATGACAGCCAGAGCGCAGTAACCAAGGAAACAAGGAAACAGGCTTTCCTCAGCTCAGGTTGCACGAGTGAGGATCAATAAATCACTGTGGATGGGACAAAGCCTTAAGTAAGAAGAAAGGGGAATAAAGTGCTTTTTCCAGTTTCTAGAGTTCAAGAAAAGCTTTTATTTTTATGAATTTTTGCTTCAGTATATATTATATACTTAAGCACTCAGTCTTAGCATCTGTCTTTGTCATTTTAAGTTTTCTTTAATCCTTTGTTTACTAATGATTTATTTATTTAATTGTTTTATTACTTATTGATATATATTACTTTTTAATTTTTTTAATTTTTAATTTATTTATATTTTTGCATGGCTGTAAATAATAACTGCTACTGAGGACGTTTTTGTGTACAGACTATATTGGTATATAATTGCTTACAGGTATATACAACTGTATACGTATACATATAATATGATTATATTTTGGTAAAAGGTTTTTTAGAGTATTGAACAAAAAAGAACTTCCCCAAGGGGATGAAAAATAATTTCTGATTCTGATACCGTAATTTTATATTATTGTTTGTTGTTTTTTTATTTAATTTACACTGTTTATGCTGTGTATAAAAAATGGATTATCCACACAAAATATACATACGTAGTGTGCCTTTAAATGATACGCAATCTATAGTGTCATAATCTGGGAATTTCTGAAATGCCATTCAGCGTTTTGAGATTATCACACCAAAGTAAGAGCTCGTGCTGAGTGAATCGCTTTCATCGCTTTCTTTCCACTTTCATTGTTTAATTAAAATGGCCAAAGCAGATCAAAGTCTACCACGCGATTAGTATTACACCAATATCACGCTGTAAAAAAAAATGTAACAACATCTGAGAATCGAGGAAAAATTAATTAAGACACATCACTAGAAATAAATCCGTGTGCTTGAACACAGACATAAAAATCTACGTGCAAACAAGAAGAAATATGAATGTGTATTTAAACATGAACAAATATTTACAGTAAATATGAACATGTACTTGAAAATGTAATTATGACCTTTAATGTTTCAAAACACACTTATGACGAGCAAACAGCTTGTTAGATTTCTACAACTACACTTTAAAAAATGTGATGTGCTATTTACGTAAATAAAGTTTGATAACATATTACACAAATTAAAATTAAGTGGTTTCTCAGAGCTTATATATATATATATATATATATATATATATATATATATATATATATATATATATATATATACATTCTCAAATGTTTTGATTGTTGATGGTTTGAATACTAAAGACTTGATTGGCAGGAGAACAAAATATTCATATATTTCCTCACACAGAGACTCAAGAGAGAGACAATCCTCTCTATTAAGTTTAAAAAGAGTTAAAGAACTTTGAGCAACACATGCAAGCTTCTCATTGGCTCTCCCAAGGAATAAGCTCATCTGATGATTTGGAGTTCTCTTTCGTCTTAACGTTCACACTTCATCTGCTGTTCATCAAAATGGACAAACCAATGGAACCAATTCTCTTTAAAAAAAAAGTGAATTCTCGTTTTCTAAATCTTTTAGCTGAAATTGTTTCCTCAAATTGATCCCAAAAATTTCACCGGTTTAAAAAAAGTGGTGAAATTTACATTTTAATTTGGTTTCACCGAAATGTTATCAATATTTTAAGAGAAACACATAACATTTTTTTTCAAGGACACGTGTACATTCTTTTTAGCAATCACATAATTTTTTTAAAAGAAAATTCCTAGCCTCATTATTCATGTTCTACAGTGTACACCGAGTTAAACACTACACAGAGTTGAAAGCTACGGTTAAACGTAAAAGAAGCAAAAGTTGGTCCATCAAGTGTATGATGACGTCTTGATAAAAACGATTTATAACTTTCCAAGTGAGTTTGATTAGTATTTCTAGTCGTGTTTGTAGATGTTTAGTGATCAAATGTCTTTCAAAGTTTTACACTACACATTAGCAGTAAAACAAGTCACTAGGCAAAGTGTGCAACCACAAATATTATTCACACTAAAAGCGTTTCACCAGTATTTGCCCGTAACATCACGTTGTAATTGCACTTGTCTCCATTTCAAATTTGCACACCCAACCCATCATCCAAAAAGACAGAAATGAGACATTTAAAAATGCGAATAAACCAAAGGATAGAATTTGTTGTTGAAATGCTCCACGGATATTCTCTTTCACGTCCGGCTCTGTCTGCTGGATCGTTTTAAACACTGTCATTCACAACTTTTCTAAACTGTCACCAGAGTCTCAAACTTCTTACCGTAAAAGTCAAAAATAAGTTCCATCCTTGTAAAACTGCCGTGGCTTGTCCCGCATGAGGAAGCTTCATCAAAGTGCGTGTGACACTGGAGACGTGACGCACACGTTCAGATGCTCCATGATGGTTATTCTGGGAAATTCTGCAGTCGCGCACAATGTGGAGTGACAGACACATTACACGGAGACAACGTTTCCAGACATGTTTGGCATCTCACCAGAGAAAGTTGATGCAAAGCTGGAAACTGATTTTTCTTGGACATTGATGAACTATTCTACATTCAAAATACAAGTCTCTTCATGTTTTCTTTTAACAATAAGTAAGAATTTTTTAGTCTTTTCTTTTTGAAAATTACAATTTCAACACAATCATGCCGCTGTTGATTTGAAATCAAGATAGTTCCATGCTAGACCATGCTGAATGCAAAATGCTTTATTTGTTTATTTAGTTTTTTATTAATTATCATACCTTTCTATATCAATAATAAATCATGCTGAGATTAAAAGCCTCTTTCAATAATTATTAGGAAACAATAACAAACAAACAAAAATGCATAAATAAACCAACAGACTCTTGGAATCTATCATCTAACATTTCCAAAGGCAAGATGACACATCGCCGATACGATTAGCTCCGGAATACTGTCATTTTTCCGGCAATGGCCAATCCATCACGGTCTGAGGTTGTTGACAGGCGATTGAAGCCTTATAAAAATCATTCGCCAACCGCTCCGTGGACACGAGTACAAATTTACAGGAATTAAGCTTGACTTTGAAGTGCGTTGAGTCCATCTGAAACTTCATTTCTGGCAAGGCAAAATGATTTGGATCTTCTGTAATATTCAGATCAGGAAGCCAGACCTCCCCGCAAGGCCTTTGAATGACTCACGTGTTAGAATATTAGTAAAGTCGTAGTATAAAATCAACCATGACCTTGACACCTGCGCTGGAATTAAATCCTGCGTTTATTAAACTGATTATTAATTGACCATCTGAATATTAAGTGAGCAAGGAAGCTTTTATTCAGAAGTGCTGGATCTGAGACCATCTGGAAAAGGCACTAGTGTTTAAGAGGTGTATTAGCCACCCTGGATCATCTCGCGTTTTCCTTTATCCAGACAAGAGTGGCACCGATACACTGTAAAAAATCTATCATTTGGCTTGGAATTTTCATAAAAAAAATTAATAATAATAATATGTGATTACTAAAGAGAATGTGCATGTGTTCTTGAAAGAAAACGTTGTTCTGTGTTTCTCTTAGAATATTGAGAACATTTTGGTAAAAGCTTTAAAACTTCTCTTTTTTTTTAAGCAAAACAGTGCAATTTTTTGGGTCAATTTACTGTAAAAAATTATTTTGAGGAATAAGATTGAGAAAAGATTTGGAAAACGAGAATACACGTTTATTTTAAGAGAATTGGTTACATTGGTTTGCGGTTTTAAGTGAGTCACATTCATTTGAATCTCAACACAGGAAGTGATCAAATGCCAATTTGATAAACAGCAGATGAAGAGCGAACATTAAGAGCAAAGTGCTTCATTAAGAGGAAAGAGAATCAGCAGCTCCAAATCATCAGATGAGCTTGTTACTTGGGAGAGCCAATGAGAAGCTTGCATGTTGCTCAAAGTTCTTTAACTCTTTTTAAAGCTTAAAATAAAGCACAAACATTTTTACATTGACTGTTACATTATGACGAGGATACATTGAAGCAATTTATCTCAAAAGGTGACGATATAAGTTTAAATAATGTAACTTACCGTCTCACCGAGGTTGAGGCTGTTGCTTCCTGGCTGTTAAAACCTTAATAGAGAACATTATCTAGTGTGTGAAATCTGTTTGTGAAAAAGTATTTAAAGATTTTGTTCTTCTGCCAATTGAGTCTTTCGTATTTAAGCCATCAATGAGTAAAACATTTGAGAAAATTGGATTTTATTTTCTCAAATTAAAAAACACAATCAAACTACACAATGTAAACTACTTACATGAATGAAGTCAGGCTGAATATATCAAGATTTTTTTCAATTATTATATCAAGTTTTTTCTACTTAAAAAGTAAGCTCTGAGAAACTACTTAAATATAGTTTGTGTAATATGTTACCAAACTTTTTTTTTACATAAATTGCACGTCACATTTTTTACAGTGCACTGTAAGTGACTCCACTTTGGTGAGTAATTGACAGAACCCCGATTGAAATGCTCTGATTATCCTTAAAAAATATACTGATTCTTAGAAACTTTTTAAAATAGACCTTTAAAGAGCGTACCGACGTACAGTACAATATTTAATTACCTCTGACGTTTTTGGTTCAACGTGTGCATGTTACCCTTTAAGTTTTTAAGCAGCATGTGGAGTAAATCCCGGCTACATGAGCAATCTGGTCACGCACCTGCAGACTTAACAGCTCTAGTCGGTTTAAAACTGAGAGTACATTCATCATTATACTGTCTTATTTTTAGTCTTACAATATTTAGCATTTCTACTTTTCACTGCACTCTATTAACCAGAGTATATTATACAGATGATGTTATTGTGTTCACCTGTGTCTAGTTCCTCTTAACTAGTGAACTAGTGTTTCCTCCATGAACCCAAGAGAAACTCCTGGTCGGTTTGATTAATGATGCCATGTGATTTGATGTGTTAGAGTGTTTCCACACTGAGTTTGTTTAACCCTTTCAAACACTCTCGGAGGGGTTCAGTGCAGGGCTGCACGATTAACCTTAATTCCCCCGCCTCTGACATTTGAGTGACATACTTACTAGCCAATCAAAATGGTTGAATCTCACGTTTTTGTCTTGCTGACCAGAAATGGCAAAAAAACCCATCTTTTGAATTATTACTTTTATTTTATTAATTTGAACGTGAGTCTACAGCTCTACCTACAACGCCACTGTGCTTTATGAATACATTTTGAAGGCTCTCCTGCTCGACTAATGGATAAACTTCAGTTAGTTCAGAATGTGGTAGCTCAATTACTGACCAGAATAAAAAAGAATGACCATATTAGTCCAGTGTTAATGTTACTACACTGGTTACCTGTAGAATGTATAATTCTATTTAAAATTCTCTTAACAACTTATAAAGCACCACACGGTACCTCTGTATCTCAGTGAGCTCATCACTTATGGAAATACCGTTTTGATCGGAAACTAAGAAAGCGCTATATAAATAAACTTGAACATTTTATTTAAAGACGTAACTGCACAAAAAGACGTCTTCACTTTTCCACTGTGGTTTCGTTGCAATTAGTGAGAATGTTCCTAGTTAAATGAACTTGAGCATCTGAAACAATTCCAAGAAGAAGACAATTACAAACAGAAACAATGATCTTCACAGTGTGAAGAAATGAATCCTTTATATTTATTCGAAATCTCGTTGGAGGCTTTGTTGGCAGGTTGACTGGAAATGAGAAGAAAAATGAAATGAGGTCTCAGTTTCGCATCTCCCACATCTCAAGCAGTGACACACGGCACAGAAGGAAAGCGTCATCGGGTCGCCAATGCACCTCATTATCATCAGAAACACCACTTCAGACTCAAAAAACCTGTGAAACGGCAAATCCATATTAATGGATCCTGACACAAACCTGTTTGATCATGGACTTGTGATATGTGGCGGAGAGAGTGTGAGTATTCAGCTGGTGAGAAGCATTGAGTTGTAGCGTGATCCTTATTGTTGCTTTACTGCAGACATCTATACATTTTTTTGCTAAAACGATAACAGAGTACGTTTGTTAAAATGGCCACTAGGGGCAGTATCGAGACTGTGCTCTTCATTTAACCATCCAGTGAAGTGAACACACTCAAACCCGGAGCAGTGGGCAGTTTTAAGCCGTGGCTCCCAGTGTTTTGCCCACTGACACTCAGTCAAACCGGGATTTGAACCTGCACCTGTTATTTGTGCAGAAATTGTTTCCACTGCATTAATAACAATTTTGTACGTTTCTTCGTAAACATCAGTGCAAAGAAATGTGGAAATGTTGCACATTTATAACAAGTAATTAGCAGGATTGTATTGTGCTACTTTTACACACTAATTTTCACATGCAGTGTGAACGGGTGAGAAATGAGAATGAACTGTCTATCTAACTGCTACCTTTTATGCGTGAATAACAAAGAGATACAGAGCTACGGTTGTATTTTTGCCTTTTGTATTTTGTTTTAATTTTTGCATTGCCATTTTGCCTTTTGTATTTTACATTGTAATTAGAAATACTGTATTTTGCCTTTTTGTATTATATTTAAATATATTGCATCTATCTATATTTTTACATTTTCATTTTGTTCTTTTGCACCAAACAAAGTAGCCATCCCAATTTTATTGTAAGCGGTTGAAATGACAAAAAAAATACTCTATTCTATTTTATAAACGGCATAAATATACAGTATGTCATTGTATGTCAATATTCATTTCATCATATACTATTTTCGAAGGTCAACAATCATTTTACTTTGATCTCTGATTTTTAAGTTACCAAGATTAGATTATCATCCCTGATTAGAATGTTACCATTAAATATGGCAGAATGACAAAAAAAATTTTCAAACATACCATCCACTTTCATAATTGCAAAAACTCTCAAGAGGACTAAATCCTTTAGTCAGCATTTCAGAGCTCAACTAAATCTGATGCGACCGAGATCTGATCTTCTGATGAACTATGATGCCAAGAGAAAAGTGTTAGCGTGAGGGTTTAAAATATCTTCTAAAAGCTTTTTATTGTGAAAGCCGATATGTTGGTGCTTTAAGCCCTAATGGGAAATACCGAGGAAAGGCTTAAAACCAGATACTGTCTGTTGGAGTTCTTCTCAGATCTCTGATCAGTTTTCTCTTAAGCTTCAAATGATTTTGAAATAATTTAGCAGCGGTATAAATATGTATATGCAGGTTGAATTCGAATCCTCTGAATATTACCAGCAGGGCATCAGACTGTTCATTCCTGTTCAATTACATATTTATTTGATTGGGTTCAACGGAGCACATCAGTAGAGGATTACATGTCTGGAGAAGTTCAATAAGTGGAGATATCTGCCTCTTAAATTACTCACATTATCTTAAGACTTACTTAGTTTTCACATTCAGCAGAAGCACAGAAGCAGGAGAGATTAGTGAAGGCTCTTTGCCTGCAATATGCCGAGGCTTCATTTCACCTGCTGTGTGTTTAATATGAGACGTAAAATGTGATTTCCCTTTTCATAAAGCCTTTTTATTTCTCTTTTTATTTAATCGAAACCTCTCTTAATCTAAGGGTAATTATTTTATTATTATTATTTCATATTAAAAATATATAGAACCTACTCCCTTTTTCCATTTCTGGGTCACATGGAGCTGCAGCCATTCAGGAACTTTAGACATTGAAGGCGGGGCCTACAGCCTAAATTGCAAACCAATCACAGAGCAAGATTTACATCTTCAGGCATTTGTTTTAAGATTATATATTCGACCCACAGCTGTTTCCATTTCTGGGTCACGTGGAGCTGCAGCCAATCAGCAACTTTTTGCCTGTAGGCGGGGCACACACCCCAAATTGGTAGCTAGCCAATCACAAAGCGAGACGATCAAAGACACACAATCACAGCAACAGGCAATTGAGCCTTGAACTCAACTTCTTGCTGTGAGGCGACAATCAAATATTCCACAATTGTGTCTATAACGATCGTCCCAAATGTAGTAAAACAATCGCTCTCCCATAAATGAAACATAAATAAATGCAATGCAAACACGGTCTCAAATCTTTAACCTCCATCTCGATGTATCACCCAAATGTTTCCATGCAGAACTACAGTACAGCCCTATCGTTAGCATTAGCAACATTAGCATGTCTGAAAACCTTTTTTTTTCTCTTCTGGACTGCTTGAGATCCAGAATTCACTATTATATTCTTGTTTGTTTACTTGTTTGTATACATAACCACATTCATTAATTTTCACCACCACGTCCGCTTCAGTTTTAGACCTACAGCTATCTGGCTTTTAAAATTAATAGCTTAGACGGAATTCATTCATCCAACGGTGGCATAATGCGATAAATATAACAGAACAGGAACAAAAAATATCACCAGTAGCGCATTTCATTGACATGGCAGTGATGGCCTGAGGAGAATTCCAGAACCTCACTTGGCCAAAACAGTGTATAAAGAAAACAAGACAAAGAGAGAATCAATCTGGTGATGTGTGTTCTGCTGAAAACCGGAATAATTTTGATGGAAATTATATGGCTGAACTACTGCTTTTCAAAGTCTTTTATTGTTATTTGTATGACGTTTGATTCATTTTTCCTGAATGAACGGTGCTTATTTTGATTAAAATATTATGAATGAATGTATAATATGCCTTTGTTTTGGAAAGCTGATTATAACACACTCACACACACACACACACACACACACACACACACACACACACACACAGATATGCATACAAAAATACATGTGTATATATAAACAAAATATTGAGCTTAACTTCATATTAATAAATATTATATTTTCTGACTTCTAACATAATTCTAACTGTCAAACCTGCATATTTTAATCCATAACTTTGCAAAAGAAACTCAAGCTGTTAGTCAAAGCGTAAATTCGGATGATTTAAATATGAATGAAGTGCCAGAGTGAAACACAAAACACAAAAAAGCTTCTTAGATTTGTAGTCAGTCTCTAAAGATTTTTTAGAAAAGATTTTAAAGATATTTTTTAAAAATTCTTTTTAGAACAGAGCCCTAGTCATGTGTATTACATTTTTACATTACGTATAAGACACAAAAGTTTAATGAAAATACATCCATGCTGGACAAATACAAATATTTTTTACATTACGTATAAGACATTTGTAAGTTTAATGAAAATACATTCATGCTGGACAACTGTTTAATATTAAGATTACGATTTTTAAGATTATATTTTCCACCCACAGCTGTTTCCATCTCTGGGTCACATGGAGTTGGGTTACATTTAAATTATTTTAAAAATATACATTTGTAAATTAATGTCAAATGTATTGTACGCAGACTTAATTAGTAGCTAACCAATCACAGAGCGAGACATGCCAATTCACATCTGCAGGCAATTTTTTAAGATTATATTTTCAACTCACTGCTGTTTCCATCTCCTGGTCACATGGAGCTGTGTTACATTTAAATGATTTTTCAAATATACATATGTAAATGAATGTCAAATGTATTGTACACAGCCTTAATTGGTAGCTAACCAATCACAGAGCCAGACACGCCATTGTATGTGTTTTGGGACAGTTATAACTGTGAAAAGCGCCCTACAAATGCACAGAACTTGAACTTATTCACATCTGTAGGCATTTTTTTATCCTTTTTTAGACTATTTATTCAACCGTCAATACCACTCACAGTAAGCACAGCGGGTACAGAAAATCTTTACAGGTTAAAACGACATCTGACGTCAAACAAATGAATTACTAACATATGGTTTGGCCTTTCCGTAAGTGCGCTTGAGGTGATCGGCGAGCGGCTGTGCAGAGAGCTGATAAAAATAAAAGCAAAGACGTTGGCTCATTATCAGGCAGGAAGTGCAGGCAGTGGTGCAGGATGAAGGCGATTACAGGCCAGTGGAGCAGGAAGCTGAGCAGAGGCAACGCGGATTCTTCAGACGTCCCGAGAGCTGACTTCTCACCCAGGATACACCCCGAAGATTCCTCTGTCTTGTCAAATGAATCGCTATTATCTGGGGAGAGTTGAGACGAACTCAGCACTTTCACCGTTCTTCCACACCAGACTTGTTCCCAGTTCCATGTGTTGGGAAAATAATGCACTGGAATGTGTTTATTTTTCTAGCTTGGTTTGTTGCATTTTTCGTGGCGTGTTTGTTGTTAAGCATCGTGAATTGATGTTTTGTAATCAGAATCAGAATCAGAAATTTTTTATTCATCCCCTTGGGGAGAAATTCTTTATGGTTTCAAGCTCTCGAATACAACCCCTTGATTTACAGACATTTATTAGAAATAAAAATTTTGGAAAAAGAAAAAGTATAAATAGATATACAAACATATACACACATATACATTGGTCAATTTTCGTATTTCCACGGCAATGAATCAACAAACGTGTTTTTCTATTTCGGAATAAAAACGACAATATGAACTGCGATTTTTTTTTTTTTGTGCTTATATATTGATTTGTGAACTATATGCCCCACTAATTTTACTTATTTCTGCCTTGTATGAGTGTACAGTTCTTATCATTGTTTATCTGTCTGTCTGTCTGTCCATCCGTCCGTCCATCCATCCATCAACCCATCCATCCATCCATCCATCTATCTATATCTATATCTCTCTGTCCATCTCTCTCTTTCTCTATCTATCTGTTGAGTTTATAAAGCCTATAATACATATAAAGTTGTCGAATTAGCGTTTAAAAGATTTTAGATTTTCTATCCCATTTCCTGTATATGTGTGTGCGTGTTTAAAGCTCTGTGTGTGTCCTTATCTGAGTTTGAACCGTTAACTCCTCTAAACTGTTTCCTAACTTTCGGTGTGTGTGTGTGTGTGTGTCTGTGTGTGTGTGTGTGAGAGACCTTGAGCGCAGTTCGGACAAAGCTGGTGAAGGGAGGTTTCGGTGCAAGTAAGATAACTAGACTCATATCTGCAGCTGCGCATGAGAACTTGAATAGAATGTAACTGACGAAATGCTCTGTGATTTATTGACGCGATACTTGCTATCTTTTGCTTAATAAAGAGAGTCTGAAATCGAGAAAGTGCGAAGGCTGAAGAAAAGGGAGCTAGCCTAAGCATGTGACGTGGAGCACTCTTCAGACATTTTGACTAAACCGCTGGTTTGAAGTCTTTATTTCTAGAATAGGTTTTCAATTGGCAAGATCCATCATAGAGCGAATGAATGAAATAGAGGGAACGGATATCCCCAACACTATCTATCTATCTGTCTGTCTGTCAGATCCGTCCGTCCGTCCGTCTGTCTGTCAGTCTGTCTATCTATATATCTCTCTCTCTTTCCATCCATCCATCCATCCATCTAACTATCTATCTATACATTCACTCCATCCATCCATTACTTTGCTATCTTTCTCTGTCTGTCCGTTTGTCCATCAGTCCGTCTGTCCCATCTATAGATCCATCTATCCATCCATTCAACCTACAGTATCTATCAATTATGAAAAAGGCATTCAATAAAGTTACTTTTAAAATTCATTTAATTTACAGTACTTCTATAGTTTTCTATAATTGTGACTATCCTATAGTCTACTGAATAGTTCAGTATCCTAATCAGAACGAAGTAAGACGTCTGGCCAGGAAAAGCTACAGATTTGCAGTCGTGTGTAAAATCTTGAGCTGCTTAAGTCATGATGGAAATCGATGTTCTTTGGTAACCGAGCATAAAGTGGAAGAAAAGCGAAAACAATAACACAGACGCAAGAAAAAAATCAAAGACTAAAATAACACGGGCCCTTGAAAAAAATCCAAATTATATATGTATGGATTTTTTTCTTCTGTTCTTCATTACAGCATGAATTAATGATGATAATGCATGTCACACGACACCAGCCTCTTCGTCCGGGTTGTTAGCGTGTCAATACAGAAGATGGTTAATTGTAACGATTACAATCCGAGTTATGAACGATGACAATGGAAAAGGATATTCTTGACTGAATGATGGAGTCAGACTCCGAATCAGGACAGTGTTGAAGGTGAAAGACACAGCCAGGAGGTGGAGGGGTGAGGAAGACCACCATGAGAAGAACAGAACTCGTCTAGACCATTTATATTCACTTAACCCTCTTAGAGATACGGGTTAATAAAGTGAAGGACCCCATCTGGAGGTGTCATGATAAGAGCAATTGAGATCAGGGTGAGCTGAGTTTGTGGGAGGAGCCTAGAGTTGTCTCCTGGGCGGAGTTTGATTCTGTCACGGAGATGTGTTTACATTTAACATATTTTTCAAATATACATATGTAAATTAATGTAAAATGCACTGTATAATTTCCGTTTGTTGTTTATTCCGCAATGTTTATATTTCCGTTTACGTCAGTTAAATGACATTTAAAATGGATGTAAAAAATCAAGAAAATGAACTGGTAAATGGGTGAATTTAAATATTCAGCTATTCCATTTTCTCCACTTTTTACCTTTCTGGGTCACAGGAGCTGGAACCAATCACAGCATGAACACATTCTGGATTTCTGGTCAATCACAGAGCGGGACACACTGTCACACTCACACGATGGGCAATTTTTTGAACACGTATTCACCCGCACGTAAGTTTTTAAGGGTTTGATGAAACCGGAGACCAGGAAGAAAACCAGATTTCAGTGTTGTCCAGAAAGTCTAGCTATGCTTCTTGCATCAAATCCCAAAAAGAAATCAATTTTGACCATTTCAGGGAATTTTTCCAAGTGCTTATGTCTTTGTATTTTGATAGCTTTAGAGTGGTAAAACGTTACTGTATTTTCCTCAGAGACCGTCCGGGAATCCACTGTAATTTCCGGCAGTGAATAAAAGTGTCTATGTCACTTGTGCAGTCAGTCTGAACAGACCTAAGATAAAATGAAAGCAAACGAGAGAAAAACTAGCGGTTTGTTAAAAGACCAATTAAGAGAATATGCCTTTGGAAAAGTTAAAAAGAAAAAAGCTCAAGAAAAGAAAGAGGGGAAGAGGGAGACAGCCCGCTTTTTCATCTTTAATTCATTCTTGTGAAGCGCACGGCCGCTTCAGAGCTTGTACCCTTGCAGGCTCTCACCAATTATAGATCACTTTGCTATCTGCTTTTTTAGGAGGAACTGTGAGGAGAACAAGAAGCGCTCTCATTTTCTCATTCTGACTCGACGCTCTTTGCTAATGCTTGCTAAAAAGTCCACAGAATTCCATTACCCCTTGGCATTATGGGAAATGGAGGATGCGTTAGGTGCGCAAAGTTCATTGAGTAACTATCAATTTATAATGTTTATGAGCAAACTACCCATGTTGTGGAAACGTATGTTTGTCTTAAATGCATATTGTCTTAAAATGTGTAGAAAAAAAATAGAAAGTATGGTAGAACATGCATCTGAATCTTATCAATGCCAGAAAATCACTATGGATTTGAAAAATTTAGGAGAAATTTAAGTGCAATGACGTGGTTTGAGTCTTTTGTGGCGTGCTTTTAAATAATGACGTTTTAAAATAATAGGCTAAGCATCTGCCAAAGCAAAAGAGGATTTGTTTTAATAATATATTGTGCACAAAAGCTATAAAAGCCGAGAAATATCACATGAGTACATTTTTCCAAAACAATTTTTTTAAAAGGAGAAAAACATTTTTTACGTCTGATTTTGTTTTTCATTGTAACCGAATATTGATAAAGAGCCCAATATATTCATGTAATTAGTTAAATGAATAAAATTCACGTATGGGCCTTGTAAAATATAAACATTTTTATGCACACGTGTTTCATTGAACCTAAACCTCAGATTCAGAAGAGAAACTAAGATAATCGTATTTTTCTTGAAAATGCAGATAGACAGTACAACTTGTGTTAACTTTACATATTCAAATTCTATTAACTTTATTAATTCCCCAAAAAATGGGGAAAGTCACACATTCCCTTCCATCCATATGTAAAAATACCAAATCTGAAAGAACCCTCTGTACTTAAACCCCCCAAAAAGTCTCGGAAAGGCTGAAAAATAATCTCTGTTTTGCTTGGATTTTGCAGATTACATACATTGAGGATTTAGCAGGGGTCAGTGTGGTTAGCTAGTTGTACAAGCACTCTTAACCGGACCCCGGCACACCTAACAGCTGGGTTTATAGTGCACCACTGACCTTAGAGATTTAATAATGCACTCTCTGGAAAGCCGCCACGAACAGAAACGAGGCTAAAAGCGAATGTTTATGTGGCATGTATGCACAGTTAACAAAGCAATAGCGGTAATGAGACGGGCGTATAAATAGACCGTATTGTTGCAGCCACTGGGATGTGTTCTAGAAAAAAGTGAAAGGATCCCGCCCACCGAAGCCGGAGAGGAAGTTTTTACGCTTGTTCACTTCCTGCCAAAACTGGAAATGCTGAATTTCAAATGCAGAGGAGATCTACCCATGTGGAATTAGAAAACTAAATCTAGATTACATAAATGCCAATCATCATTTAAATTATTTGTTTGTTTTTCATGGATTTCAAAACAATTGAAAACAAACATCGGGTTACGAACGAAAAAATAAAAAAGATTGTTACGTGATTTTGACGCAATTCCGGGTAGAATGAAATATAATGATTTTCTTTTGGGTTTTCCCTGAACTCCGTCACTGATTGGTCGACCACATTTGCTTCTTGTTTTTGGACCAATGGTGGTGAAGACTGGTCACGACCCAGTTGTATCAAATGGATTGTTTTCATGCATAAATTTATTTTCAGCTCGTTTTGTTTTTGTTTCAGCTAAAACGTGAAAATAAAAAAAATACAAATAAATGAATAAAAAGTTGTAGTTAAAATTTTAAATCGTTTGGGTGTAGTTTAAATAGTACACATTTAGATTGTAGAATGAAAAGTGACATTTTACACCATTACTCGAACAGCTTTTTGTCATATAATATGACATACAATAAATATCAATTAAACATGACCCTATGTGGTACTTTAATGCGATATTCAAAATATTTAGTTAATAATCAAGAAATATTTCTTTAGTGGGATTAATAAAGTCATTCATTAATTTAGACTAGATTAAATTTTTACGCTTGCACACTTTTTAAAAAGATCTGTATCGAAAACAGAATATAATAGAAAAAGATCCGAAAGTCTTCATTGTCACTGTGCATGTTTAAAATGTGAATTAAGCACATGTACGTACTATAAAAATAGGAGCAACTATAATTTAACAATGACCATGACACTTGACCGTTGACATTTTCCAGAGAGCAAGCAACAATGCGACAAAGGCTAGGAAAAAAATCCTCTCTGATTGAGCTGGAGAGAAAATCTAATCCTTTGTAGTTTTGGAAATCCTACCGGTGGTCCTGAAATGTCTTCTCTCTCCTGAATGACCTTGAGAGTCATGTCCTTAAATGGTCTTGAACCTGTAGGTGACAGTCTGATCAACATGGACCATCCGGTGAGTTTTCAGTAGCTTCAAGGACGTATAGACCACCTTGCAGAGAATTGGATCCAGAAGTTGGATTTTTTCTGCTGGAGAGCGACAAACCTGACGGAGAGTGTAGACACGTAGTCTGAGTGCACCATGTTCTCTACTTTCATTATCGATACGCTTACTCGAAAAGTAGATGCAAGGTCTCCTGGTGCACACTCACCCCCAACACGCTGCTTCTCTAATTGATCGGGGTGTCTAGAAGTTTCCACATCAAATAAACGTCGCTTCACACTCCTCACCTCGAAAAAACGAGTTCAAGCAGCGGTCATCTTCTAGGGAATCATCTAGTAGGAATCTTCTAGGTCAGTCAAACTGTCCTCGTGTCTCTGAGGTTCTTCCGCTAGAGTCAAACTGACAGATTGATTGTGTGATGTTATTCGCTCGTTCTAGCAAAGCAAAATAAAAGTCCTGCTGGAAAGTCCTTATCTTGCGTTTAATAACATAAGATAAGAGCGAGGCAATATGGACCAGCGAGGTAAACTGAAACAAAAAAATGAAAAGACGTAAGCGAAAAATGAAAATGTTGCCCACAAATGCGATGATCAAGAGATTCACAACTAGCACGTCATAGTCAGTTTGGATTATTGAACAATCTGCAGTTTGCAGTTTGCAACCTTTTCTTAAAAACGTATGTCTACTTTATGCGAATAAACTGAACGTTCCCTCAGTGTGCAAACTGGGGGCTCTGGTTTCTCTGAACGTACAAAGACATGCATATCAGGTTAACGGAAGTCTGACTTTTGATGATGTGTGTGTTCAAGCGTGTGTGTTTGACTGTCTGGTATTATTATTATATACAAAAATGTTTTATATATGTATACATCAAAATGTATATTTATTAATTTGTATATATAGTATATATATTATTTGTATAAAATTATATACTGATATATAATATATTATATATATGTGTGTGCGTGTGTGTGTACACAATATCATATAATTATTTCTATATGAAAAAACATGACATTATGGTATTCTAAGAAATGAATTTAGCTATTTACTAATTCAAATACACAATAAATGTGTATACATCCAGAAGATACATTATTATTTTCTTCCCAATAAATTAGGATGAGCAAACAATCAATGTGAAAGTAGTACACACAATTACACAACTTTTGAATCCGTTCATTACGACACTTCTCACACTAGATTCTGCTCCCTGCTTGCGTTTTAAAGTCAGGTCAACCTCTCTCGGCTCTTTTATCTTAAGCGTTTGAAGTTGAGGGCTCGATCGTTGGGAGAAGAAATCACAAATACGTTAAAAATGATCACAAGGTTTCTGTGGAATATCAAACAAGCTGCATTTTGGAAATACAGAATAATAACGACGATCATCCGTCATGAGCACATGGATACATCCATGATCAACATGTGACTTATGGATGTTTTTATAATGTTTTGATCACAATACTGGTTAGAAACTTCATCCATTCATCCATCCATTTTCTACCGCTTTTCCATTTCTGGGTCACGGGGAGCAGGAGCCAATCTCAGCAACTCTGGGCCAGAGGAACAAAACATGATGTATTATAATCATAATAAATAATTATATTTTTTTACATTTTTATAATACAATTAAATGTTAAAAATACATACCATTATTATTATTTAAACATATAAATATATACATCTATAAATAATACATTTTTCCTTATAAAATAATTAACATTTCTAATACATATTAATAAAAAAAAATCCAAACCAAAAGCAAAAAACACTTCATTCAAATCATAATTTTCCTTATTAAAATAAGTCTTCTTGAAGTTGTTATTATCAAAAGACAGTATATAAAAGATTGTGAAAATGTTTGTCTCATCGTCGTTGTTTAGCTTGTAGCGGTTTAGATGAAGCCTGTTTGTGATTGACTGCAGTCATTCAGAGTCACGACATTAAAAGAAGTGGTCAGGTACCGTGTTTAATGGCTTCTAAAGTACTTCAGTCAATGAGAAGCCTTCTATTAATTATTCAGTCCCACTATGACTCTGGAATCACACCGACCTCCTCTGCATTCACAACACAGCAGCCATTGCTGACGCGGGGCAACTCAGCTTTTCTTTAACTTTGCTCTTCATTGCGTAATTAAAAATGAGATTAACCAAAGAGCCAAATCAAACTGTTTGTTTAAATTGGTCTGTATGGGTTGATCAACAGATGGCCAAAAAACAAAGTTAAGACACTTCTCGTAGTGAACCTATCACAATGAATAATTAGATTTTATATGCAATGGTGTTGCTGAAAATAAAATAAAAAGGTTAAATATATTATTACATATAGAGTTGCTAAAGCATGCAACTTTCATAAAGATTGTTAACACATACATGTTTCAATTTATCAAAAAGAGTAACTCCATTATTATCCAAATATTTGTCAGTTAAAAAAGCTGATTTTTGAAAAGGTGGGTGTATACGTGCGTGTGTGCTTGAGTGTGTGTGTGTGTGTGTGTGTGTGTGTGTGTGTGTGTGTGTGTGTGTGTGTGTGGAGAAAGCGTGATTTTTTTTTTGTTTTGCAGTCAGAATTACTGAATTTGCTAAATATGAAGGCCTTCTATTGACAGGTACCGTAAACAAACATTTTAAATTATACTCATCAGTTTGTCATAGAGAGGACAGTAGTCATAAAACTAATTTGATTAGTTATCAATGACAGGTCAGCAACCTTATGATGTTGCAGTATTCAACAAAAAAATGGAACCATAAATTGGAATAAAATAATCATAAAACCTAGTCATCACGTTATGGAAATGTTTTCTACTTCTTGTGTTTTTACTCTATAGTTGTTTTGTCTCTCTTTCATGCTGCTGTAAAAGTTCCCCTTTTTGGGATTGATAAAGTCATTGTCTAATCTATAATCTCATTTTAAAATCTTTTACGCATCATCATTTTGAATTAGATTTTCCCTTGTTTGCATGGCTCTTGTGGCAGTTGTGGTCCATATAGTTCATAGTAGCATGTTCGAATCCCGGTCCAGTGGGTGATGTGTTTTAAACGTGGAGTTCCTCGGGAGGTTCTTATCAAGTCGGGGTGTGGTTTCCAGTGCGTCACGTGACACGCTCGTCTCGGTGGGCGGTGACGTCGCAGAGGCTGAGACAGCAGCGTCATTTCAACAGCTGCCTTCGCTCCGACGAGCCCACCCCGCGCATCATCACCTCGACGCCGCTTCCCGCTGCACTTTATTCTCATTTTTTCGCCATTCCGGGGCACCGAGGGAGATCCGTTGGCATTGTTTTGTCACGAAGAGCACTTCTTTTTCTACTGTTGCCGCTTGTTTCCCGCCGCGCTGCTGCTGCTCCTCCGCCGGACAAACCTCAGTCAGAATGATCGCCTTCACGCGACGCAGAATGTGACGCTTAAAGTTAGTGTTATTTCCGCACCGCCCGTCTGCATGGCATTCCACGTCTGCGGCGAAAACGCAGTCATGCGGTTGCGTTGAGCGAAAGTAACGGTCCCCGAGACTTTGCCAGACGTTCGCGGCGTAGATGTGCACAATGCCAGACAATAGCTCCTGACAGACCGAGGGATGCTTGTTCCTCAGGAAAACTAAGAGCAGAGTTTCATTCCTCGCGAGCAACGCCGAGGGAGGCGGTGAGCTGCTTTATTGCCGTTTCTCAGCACGGCGAGCGGAATAATGGCGCGAGGTGCTGGTGCACAGCGAGCGCGCGCATCCCTTCATCCGTACGCCGTGTGAGGTGAGTCCCGTTATCACATCAATCAGATAGTGTGCGACTGTCACGCTTCTTTTTTTTCTTTCTTTATCGGAACCTTGTCGTTCCTAGGTGTCGGCCTGAGTCACTCCAAAGCAGACCAGTAAGTACTTTGAGCTGTTTGTGCTCACTGGAGTTCTCGTGTACATCTATAGACATGAGAAAAAAAACAAACAACAACAAAAAAAAAAAAAAACATTTATCTCTCATATTGATTGAAAAATAATAAGAGGTGAAACTTGCATTGGATTCTAATCTTCCAGGATGCTCTAGCTATCACCAGGTGATGGAGGCTGATGAACTTTTTACATGGTCATATAGTTTCACGCGCTCACTTTCCACATCTATGTAATTTTTTTCAAAATTAATTTTCCATTGTCACTTGTGTTGTACACAGACACAACAAAACGTGCATTTCGATGGCTGTGAAGACTCCAAACGCCTCAGATCTAGTTAAGCCATGAGTGTTGAGGCTATTTGCATGGATGCACGGCTAAGCCTCATATCTAATATGAAAGATTAGGTTAGATTTGGCCGCAATCCTTCTCGGCCGTTTTATTAAATTTATAATTAAAAATCAAAGCGAAGAAACAGGGGACTTTGGTGACGAGAACTGTAGAATCTAAAAATTGGATGACACGTGAAAGATCAGAAGACCGACATGCACGATCATCAGATTAGTATGACTACTAGAATCGAATAAAGACAAAAATTTCTTTTTTTTTTGAAGAAACAGCAAATTGATTTGCCATGATATTCAAGACATCATAATGTGGCAGGCCCACGGTTTACAATTTACAATTAAATAACATTTTTCTTTCTTTCAGTTTGAAAAGTTACCAACTGGACATTGTGACATTGCGCTACATCAACATGAGAAGCAAAAGTGTATTGCATAAGCAGAATTAGCTCAACTGCTAAGTATGGCGATGCTTTAAACACGCAACAGCTATTATAAAAAGACTACTTTGACCATGAAAGTAGTGACATTGTTTTTGACATGCAACAAGAGCTCAAACAAAGCAAAGTTAACTAAATATAATTTGTAAGCAGAACAGGCGGTGGTCAGGAATTTAGCAAGAGTCACAGATGCGTGTTAAACCGATTCGAGTCGTTTCCATCTTAGGCTGCAGCAAACCAAGCGACCCTGATACACCACCGAAGTACAACCTGCCTCCTATTTGTACATTTATTTAGAAATTTTCTTTTGAGTCTGCTTGTTCGTTGCAGTCTGTCTCTTGACTATTAACCTGCAGCTCTTGACACACACTTCAATCGGTGGCAGTGGCTCTCAGAACACACTCCGCGGATGAATGTTTGTGAGGTCAAACATGGAGCTAAGTTAACCAACACAGCATCGTTGATCATTTATGATTGGCGCCGTTTCATCAAAAGTAAGGCTATTTACGTAGTAGTCCCGATTTGCCTGAAACGAAATCGCCACTACGAGAAAACGGGTTGCATCGCAAAAAGAAGAAAAACCAATAAATGTAGGAAGGATTTTTCTCTGTGTTTGATTACTAATGTCTGCCTGGGAAAGTAATGATTAATTACGGATAATTTATAATCATCATCATTTCTCTTCAATGTTGCATTATAAAATAAAAGTTTAAATTTTTGATGTGACAATTAATATGACAAAATGCTGCAACAATAAATTATCGGTTTTCACTTTAGTACCACTATATCACCCATCTTTGCTTTATTAATTCGTTTTGACAAGTTCAGATGCTCAAAAAATATAATGCTTTTATTACGCCGAATGGGCAATTTCATTGTTTGAATTTTGCTTCGGAGAATTTCTCAAATTTACATTAACCATGGCGTTTGATTAATGGTTGCAATTAGGTTTCAAACGTGACCTGTTTTTTTTCCAGTTGGGCCAAAGGACAGAGAAAATATGAACGTCTGGTGTCAGATGCGGTATATAAATATGGCGACGAACAGAAGTTTTGATGTAGAGTATGCGAAAGGTCACATTAATCACTCCCTCGTGGATATGGAGATTTATTGAATCCATTACAGTTAGCATTCATGGCTCTGAGTTTGTTTACATTTGAAAATCGCACAAAATTGGTTAGTCAGTTTGGACGCCATTTATGTCCTTTTCATGTCATTGTCAGTCTGCTTTAATAAAATCAACCGATGGTGGTTTCATCGCTTGGGTTTTTAAAAATTAAAATGTAATTAAATATTCACAGTATTTTCTTTTATAAACATGTACAATAATTATTTTTAAAATGTAGTATTTTTTTATTAAAGAAATTGCAACTGTTTTTAATTTACAATTCAACATTAATTTATTATTAAAATCCACACATTTCACACTTCTTTGCTAAAATGAAAATTCACAATCCACAAAATCCCCAAATTTTCCAAATCCTTTATTCACAAGCTAGCGATTACAGTTGAAAAACATGTGCAGATTTTCTTTACGTCATTCTTAAAATAAAGCGATTAAAAAATGAATCATTATGGCCAAAAAAGGCGTCGTTAAAATGTAATATTTTTGAATGCTCAGATGGAAACTTTGTTTGCAGGTGTTTCCTATTAGAAGGCTAATAGTCTCACGTTGCTCGGCTAATTGCTGACCGCTGTGGGCACATTACGCTACTAATTTTCTTAACTGTATGAATTGAACACTGGTGTAGATGGAAACATGAAATGAAAGCAACCAGTCAGAGGAAATGTTCTTGCTCATTAATAATTGTTTAAATATTTCATGATTCGCCACAAACCGTCATCCGCACTCGATCCGAAGAGAGACGTGGCGCGCAAACAAGCACATATTGACCCAAATGCACAGGAGGTTCTCATTACCAGATATCAAACGGATGACAAAAGGAACCTTTGGAGCATTTCATTGGCTCAGTTGTGAAGTGCGTTAACCTTTAAAGCAAATCCTGGCTTAGCCTCTTTTCATCTTACTGTAATTGCCTGTGCCGGATGAGCACATTCGGTTGAAAAGGTTATCATCGTCAGATCCAGCGGCAACAATACCGGACGCAATCCACGGAGACAAACACTTCACAATGCGTGGAAGAATGCAGCTCCGTGCCAGGAAAGGAAGTTCCGGGATTAATATTCGTCTGCGTATCAGGAAAAATCAGTTTGTTGTTGCCGAAGCATTAATGCTGAAAAGCAACAACGTATTTGTTTGAAAATAACGCAAGCAATTTAGGTCAATTTTTGGATTTTCTAGAGGAAACTATTTCAAATGAGGGATATTGAGAAAAGCTGCACGATAACTGGAAAAAAGTTTATTTTAAAAGTATTTCAAAAGTTCTTATAAAATAGTTAAAAAAGGCTCACTATTTCCTGTGGCTCAATTGGTGGATTGCGATGCTATCCATCCGAGGTTGTTGCTTTGATTGTCCACGAAAAGTGTAAAACTGATTCAGTGTCGTGATGTAATGTAAATCACCTAAATGGAAAGGTAATGTTTTCATTGCAAAAATTATCTTTGTAGTTGGAATATAGCCAGAATGTGCTTTATGAATATTAGCGTGATGTCCTGGTTCCGTTAATAATTCCAAACAATGGAATCATATTGCATTTTACCTACAAAAGAAAATTGATTGAACAACAAGGAATTTTGTCCTCCCTAAAAACGCACTTCCGGACATGATTCCCTAAAATTGGCTACAATACAGAATATGAATATTAAGCTGTATATTATAGATATATAAGTTACATATAGCGCTGCCGCCCGCCTCACAGCAAGATGATTCCGAATGGAAAATTGACCATTAAGATATGAGTGAGAGTGTGAATGTGTTTGTCTGTGTGTCCCGCTCTACGAATAGTTGGCCACCAATCCAGAGAGTGTGAAGATGAATGAATGAAGGAAAGTTACATTGGACAATTTGTTGTTAATAAAATTATTTGCATGTTAATAACTAGAGTAAAGTCTAATTCAAATCTCAAAACGCAAAATTGTGCCACTTTTGTGCCATTTTGTCTTGGGACAGAATGATCGTGTCCCGATGCGTCTCAATTGACAGGAGTCGATTGTATTAGATGTGTTTATAGTATCTGTCAAAATAGTCCCGTGTGTTCTGAAACAACAAACAACAAATGATCCAACAAACTCTATTTCTACTTGGCTAACCAGGGGTTTATTTTAGTGGGTTTTATTTATATTTTTATATTTATTTTATTTATAATTATATATATATATATATATATATAATTGTCACGTTATAATCATCACTTTAATCATCACTGCACTATTCACACCTGGTCACTTTTTATCTGGCTACTGGACACTTACTTTTAACTGGTCACTTTCTGGATCACTTAGTCACATTTTTGTATTTTACTCACTTTTTGTATTTTTACTTTTTTTTTTACATTATGTGATTGCATTTTTATCTTGATAATTTTCCAAGTTTATTCATATTTTGTATTTTATCCTTAAATCTACTGTTTTTTTATTGTACGTATCTTCTGTTCTTTATCTTCAATTTTTTTTTTAATTGTGTTGTATTTCCCTTTTACACATTACATGGTATTTCCCCCATCCCAATGTTTAAATGCTAAAACGATCAAAACACATTTCACTACATGTAGTACCCCCCCCCCCCTCCCCATTTGAACGACCACTAGTTTAAATCCCAGCATTTTAAGGACCACTGGTTTAATTAACAATACAAACCAGTAGAACTGAGCAGTTTAAATGCATAAAATCCTTTTGAAACACGAAGTTCGCCGCATATCGAATTCAACGCGGGAAAATTGTCAAGCCACTCACCACTCCGAGTCGTTCGAAATAAGACAGCAGATCTCAGGTTGCATCTAAAACTTCTCTTTCTCTTGCTAAAAAACCAGAACTATTGTTAGAGCAGCCAGTCTAATAACCACAAGTGAGAAAGCAATAGTTAAGAGAGGAAATTGCTGACGGAGAGGCCGGTCCCTCCGGTGCGGTGTTGATAAGTTTAAGGTAGAGAGTGAATAAAGACTGAGGGGCTGTTATCACTCGCTGCTTCTGGCTTCTCGGAGCCTGGAAATTCATTTTGACGGATACTTCCTCTTTCTTCCTATTAGAGTCTAGGCAGGGAGATGACTCGAAGGCCTCGGAGGAAACGGTGGTCTCGAGGTGGGCCGTGCTGTGCAAGCGTGCAATCTAAACTCTCAGGCCGGGGTGTAAAAGTTAGAAAAAAGGGAAGAAATAGAATGTCTCGAGTGAAAGAATGTGAGTTTGTCAGTGTGGCCACTAGGGGCAGGATCAAAATTGTGTTAAAACTCTGCATTTTAACTATCCGTGGAAGTTACACACACGCACACACACACACACACAGTGACACACACATACCCGGAGGTCTGAATTTTGTACTTTTTGTGTATAAAAGCCATGGAACATCTCACCGAGTCCGAGATACTGACCGAACATGTCATGGTGTATGATGCGCGTCATGAATGATTCACGCTCTGCATTAGTAATGCGCGTTGTTGGGTGACCCGACATTTCGGCTTCTGACAAAATGTCAAGAAGTTACTGGGGTTTTATTCGTTGTGTTTTTATCCCGTAGTTTCTCTTTTTTGAGAAGAAATAATGAAATTGCTTTTTTGTAACCCGTTTTTATAAGTCTTGAGTTTTTCTCATGTTTTTTTTTCTCTTGAATTTCTCTTCAGATTATGCTAAGCTAAAGCTATTTAATCGTTCCAGATGAATCTGAGAAATCTGACGTGAAGTCGAGACTTTGAGATGAAGGTTTCCGTCTGAGCGGGTTTATCTAAAGCAGTTCATTGTTCACTAGATCTGGAAAGGTTATTTTTGAATGGTTCTGCAGAACAACATGCGAAAAATCAACAAATTGCCAATTCAAAGAGTAATTTTAACCAATTAAATAATGTTTTTGACAGTCATCTCATACAACATTTCACTAAATTCACTTTTTTTATTTGGGTCATATATGTAATTTGCTTTAATATAAGTGAAGATTTTCTTATTTTTTCCATTTTTTTATTGAAAACGACTTTGAACTGACGCAAAGTAGTGTAGATTTTACCATTTAAAAATCCATAAATACCTTTTTAATTATGGTGTGTCTATTTTTATTAACAAAAAATTAAAGGAAATGAACAAGCCATGTTTCTTGAAAATCTAAAACATACTACAAAAATATGTCCGTCCCTGTCTTTTAGATAGGGAATAGATTGCCACAGTCTACGTATTGTGATCTAAAAAGTGTGATAATGTTGCTACCCTTAATAATTTGGTTCATAAATTGAAAAGTACAAAAATAATTCTTGGTTTGTAGTCAGAATTCAGTGGACAAACATAAGTCCGTGCTCTTTCAAAGAGAATCTTGATTTCCTTTAGGTGAAATTACCGCAGATAGGGATCGAAAGTCGTATTTTTTCTCCAGTCCAGTTTAGAAAAATGAAGAAATATTCACCCAAATCTTGGAAAACAAACTGCCAGAAGCCGCACTAATGACTTCATGTTGAGAGTCACGGCCTGAAGAAAAGATCAGCACTGAAAGAACCAGCCACACACTGAGAAGACTTGATGTTCTCCACTCGTTCTAAACATCCATAAACTCAACTAGCGTGTGTGTGTGTGTGTGTGTGTGTGTGTGTGTGTGTGTGTGCGCGCGCGTGATGTTTAATATTCTTAGACTTCCTTTACTTTTTAACACTATATACTTAATGGGGTACCAAAACTGCCATACTCAAATTTAAATGACATTTGTATATTTATGTAAAGAAAGATTTGAGCATTTTAAGCTTTTCCTTTTCTCAAACCATTTGTCTTTTTCACTGAGTGTAGGCAAATGAGCGGGCGTGTCCCAGTTGTGACACTGCACAGTCATTGGCCAATTCGTCTTGTCTTGTCAAAGGCAATGCATCGAATGTAAAACTTTCTTAAATGCCTTACGTTATTAGCTATCTGTCGAAGCCGCCATTGATTTGACGAATTGACCAATGGCGATTAGAACACGCCCACTCATTTGCCTACACTCAGTGAAAAAGAAAAAAGCTAAATGTTGAAATCTTGAAACAAGCACACAAATGCCATTTATATTTGATTGTGGCAGTATTGGTACTCCATAGTACATGTATAATTTACAAAACAATACATTTATGTCCTTTGTCACTTATATCTGATTCTGACGGTTTTGGTACTGCATGGTATTCTCAACGTGCCACTGTGAAAGCAAGTCATTGCAGCGGCTTTGTTTTCCATGTGAGTATTATTCACCCTTCCTCTCTTTATTCTTAGATGAAAGAGACATCAGTCTGAGGAATCAGTCGCCCTTCAGAAGAGAACTTGCCCAAAGCATGACTGTCTGTCACTGGGGAGGGTCAGAGAAACGCATCCCCCCGCTCCCCCCGACAGTTTGTCGTCTCTCTCATAGGTCCACCTTGGGCGCTGAACACACCCATCTGCCAGTTCAGATGACCCTCGGGCTGTTTGCGACACATGTTTGATGTGATTGGTTGTGACCGCCGTGCTTTGCTAAGCAGCCTAGCTCTACATCATGCAGTGGCGTCGGCGACACTGCTGTCCCATCAAGATGACCTGGAATGTCAAGCGGTCACTGTTCCGCACACATGTAGCCGGCCTTCTCTCGTTGGCCTCCCTCTTTGCCCTTTTCCTCATCTACTGCCACCAAGATTTGCTCCAGGGCCGTAGTTGGCTGCGAGACAACCCGCTGGTGTACACCGTGCGGGGTTTGCGCCCCCACAAAGATCGTCCAAAGGGAAACCAAAGCTCACTGAGAAGCCTCTGGAAAGACAGTGTTTATGCACTCCCCAAACCATCTGTTAACTTCAATTTTACTTCTCACCAGGCTGACATCGCAGCCCGGGTCGTAGTGGGATTGTACATCTCCGCGAACGGCAACATATCGCACACCAAGAGCTTGCACGGGGAAATGGGGGTGGGAGGGCGTCTAGCTGCCCAACCCTACCACTGGCTTCTCAACGAACCCGCCAAGTGTAACGGTAGCACTCCGTTCCTGGTTCTGCTGATTGCGGCCGAGCCCAGGCAACTGGAGGCTAGGGATGCCATCAGGCGGACCTGGGGCAACGAGAGCGCCGCCATGGGTTACGGCTTCGTACGCCTCTTTCTCCTGGGACAGAAGCCCAACGCCTATCCACAGAGCTCCATTGAGGAGGAAAGTCTGCAGTACCATGACATCATCCAGCAGGACTTCATGGACACCTACTACAACCTCACCATCAAGACCCTGATGGGAATGAGTTGGGTGGCTCAGTTTTGCCCACACGCCCGTTACGTGATGAAAACGGACAGCGACATGTTCGTCAACACGGAATATCTCATTCAAAAGCTGCTAAAGCCAAACACACCACCTCGTCGGAACTACTTCACCGGCTACCTGATGCGAGGCTACGCTCCCAATCGCAACAAGGACAGCAAGTGGTACATGCCCCCAGAGCTTTACTCCAGCGAAAGGTACCCCATCTTCTGCTCCGGGACCGGGTACGTCTTCTCCGGGGACATGGCGGGGAAAATCTACAACGCCTCGTTGAGTATTCGCCGCCTGCACCTTGAGGACGTGTACGTTGGGATTTGCCTGGCCAAGCTGCGGATTGACCCAGTGCCACCACCCAACGAGTTCCTCTTCAACCACTGGAGAGTGTCTTACTCCAGCTGCAAATACAGTCACCTGATCACTTCCCATCAGTTCCAGCCCAGCGAGCTCGTGAAATACTGGAATCACTTGCAGAGCAACAAGCACAATCCTTGCCTTAATATGGCGAAGGACAAAAGTGGGCGACCGCGACATAGGAAATTGCAGTGGGAAAGTGTTCAGTGATTAGCCGGAGCTCAGGGGCTGGAGTCTGGGAGAGGGGGAACACGCTGTTGTGCTTTTGTTTTATAAATGCTGGTACAGATCTTTATTTTTTATTTCCTGCCGATGCTACGTATTGTAAACACGTTTTCGACACGCGACAATTCAGTGCGATCTCGCATGCACAACTGAAATAATACAGTGGTGGAAACGCCCTTCAGGTGCCAATTCACGGAGAGATGTTATTTTGCTAGTGAACTCGAGCTGTTGCCGAAAGGATATTTTTTTTGGTGATCACCAAGTCTATATGATATGATGGGATTATCGTATGGTTGTGTACGTGTACTGTGACGGGTTTCTGACATTACAGGACGATGTTGGTCAGCCTACGTTTCACTCGTTGGATGTTTCACAGTGAACCAAACAAGCCAAATTTACTGGGGTATAAATATACACACACACACGCACACACACACACAGTATATGAGTTGTGGAAATATACAAATGTCTACAGAAATTATTTAAATGCAACTGTAATGGCAACTCGGAGAAAGACACATTAAAAGAATATTTTTTCAAGTATTACTTTGATTAAACATGTTTGCTCAGCCCTTGGTAAGAGTTTGAATTAAAACTATTTATTAAATGTATTTCTTAAATGTGCGGTGTTTATGTTGTCTTGTCTTTAGATAAATAACAGAATTCAGGTGCACGCACACATCTTACGCACATGTTAACAAATGTCAAAAATATCAATGAAATCTGTGCACAAACACTTAAACACTAATTTGGATAGACGCAAGGTTGAACAGACAAGCAGATAGATGGATAGATAGATTGATTGATTGAAAGATAAATGGATAGACAGCCGTGGAAGGACGGGTGAATGAATGGATGAACGGACAAGCAGAGACAGATAGTCGAATGGATGGATGGGTAAATGGACGGATGGATGGATGGATAGATAGAAAGAACGATAGATAGATGTCTAAAGTAAAGTGAGTTTGACAATATGGACATACGCACACACACATGTAGTTTTACTGTTAGTGTGTGTGTGCGCGCACTTTAAGTGTTTTACTTTCGTCAGCACAGCACATCATGTTCTTGTGGAGATGCTAAAACACCATTAGGTGTGTGTGTGTTTATCTGTTTGTTCAGCCCTGCCATAATCGGGTCAGAATGGTTTCCATCTTCAGCCCATTGACGTCGTCCCACCACATGGGAAAAGCAGCGATAATGAAAATGTTAAATTTGGCAACACTCCTTCGAATTTCCCGAAATGTCAATATTTAAATCTCAACTATGCGCTGGTTTAAATACAAAAATGCAGAAGTCTGTTTCCTCGAGGGATTGCAGACTAATGTGTTAATGATAAAGTAGATTGGGTGGCTCGGGGTCAAAATATTTAATTAGTCGGGGAGCTTCGTGACACATGCTGAAAATAATCCCATTTATACTAATACTGGAATATATGAAGGGTCGGTTTTTTGTGTTCATTTGTCAGTCTGATTTTAATTAAGCAGATATTCACTAATAAATCGTAGTTAGCACAACATCAATTACGCAAGACTCTAGGACATTTTCATCTACAAGCACCAGATTTACGGACAAATTGTGAATTCTAGTACGCTGGTTTTATAGAATGAGCTTTTTTTTATTGGGTGCTTTGTGCCTTGTAGTAAATAATTCATACATGGCAAGACTTATTCGGCTCTTTGGAAATTTAGGCACTCGTCTTACCAAAGGTAAGTGACTATTATTCGTTTTTAGCCAAAAAGGTGGCCAAATTGCCCCTCTTGAACACTTCAAATTACATTATTTTATTTGGCAAAAAATTCAGAAGTGTAACTCATTCTGTTACTCAACAGCGCCCCCTTGAAAATGAAAATATATTGGGCCTATGGGAGCCCAAAAGGCACTTTTTTTTATCGCAGCCTCACAGATACCAGTACACATATAGAACATGTTGGGGCAAGCAAAAAAGCCTGTAGGGTCGACTCAACAAGTCGGCCATCTTGGTTCAAAGTCCCACTTTAGAAAATTCTGCGTTTTTGCACGGCATGCATTTTAATGAACAAGTCATTGGGCGTTTGAGCGAATGAGCTGAAAATTTCACAGACACATTTAGAAACAGGGGTGACAAAAAGTTATTTTGCAATTTTTCAAAAGTATTACAGGGGGGCGTGCACGACCGCCGGCACAAATTGCTCCCATTTGCACACTTTACATTGGATGCAATCAAAGAATTTTGATGAAATATAGGCCCCTTCTATCTAAATCCAAAAGTGAAGAAAAAAATTTCAAATTGCACCTATAGCGCCCCCTGTATAACAATGTGAAAATTTGTCACAGGTTTACCAAATTTGCTGAAAATTTCAAGCAGGCCATCATGAGCATAAAAGCCATGGTAAAAATGTTAAAATGTTGCCATGGTGACCGCCAAAATACACCATCTCTCAATCGCGGAAGGACGGGGTGGGTGGCGGAACAGGTGGTGGAGTGGAGTGGCGAGTGTTGCCGCTTACAGCTATATTTTAGCACTGTTTTTGTTTTTTCTTTCACCCGGAAGTTTCCGTGAATCGTAGACTGACAATACCAGGGCTGTGATGCTAAAGCCTCAACCTTAGATTATCCCACAATTAATGAGAACCAAAGTGGGAGGCAAACAGATTTCCGCGTTAATAAAAGATCTCCACATGTCTTGAGAAAGAGAAAGAGAGAAGGAAGGAGAGAGGGAGAACTGCACTCGAGTGATGAATGAACAGGAAAGAGGCTGTGACTGATCACTACTGAAAACCTGTGCTCCTCTAAACGTATGAAAAGTGAAGCTGGGAAAAGAACTGTGATGTCCGAGGTGATGGAGTGGGTTGCCGAGAGTCTGGACCCAGAGATGTGATTCCAGAAATATAGCCGCTCGCAGGGAATGATGAATGTCCCGCCGCTCTTAAAGCCTGCCATGCCGCAAGAGCAATGCACACTTTGAGTAAGGTGGAATTTTGTCGGGTCATTTTTATGACGTGGAAATAGTTGGCATATTGGACAAACTATTTTATTATTTGTTATTTTTAAGAAAATTATATTTATATATATTAGGGCTGTCAAGTGATTCATTTTATTAAACTAATTAATCGCACTTCACTGACCAAATTAATCGAGATTAATCGCAACTATAGCTTGTGATATTGGATATTATGTAAATTAATGTAAACTCAACACTGAAAAAGCACTCGTTTAAATACTTCAATATAATTTTGTAAATAAATTTCAATTTGCAATATATTTTCCTTGTTTTTTTAACCCTTCGTGCTCGCACTTTTATGATGAAACACACAAAAAAAGTTAATTTTGGTCTTACATATAAGAGTTACACATCAATTGAATCACCGATTTTTAAGACATTTCATCAAAGTCGAGTCTCACACAAGTGGTGATGGATTCAAACCAACAGACCAGAGAAAATATTTTGGACTGAATGTGTTGGTTGAAAAAGCTAGAGCTAGGGCTAAATTCAAAATGTGTGTGTGTGTGTGTGTGTGTGTGTGTGTGCGTGTGTGTGCGCGCGCGCGCGAAGTACACACACAGAAACGACTCTGAGACTCATTCAAATGACCAGAGTTGAGCAATGCATGATTGCAGCTAATGCGTTCTGGATTCTTCAATTTCCGTGTGGACACTTGCCAAAGTGGAACTATAAGTGAAGAAAGATAGTCCGAGACTAGCACTTATGGAGCTACAATCTCTCACGGCACAATCTCTCTTTCCAATAATGGCTATGTTTTCCGGGAGATGTCTGAATGGAAAAATCAATGTGTTGATCTGCTCTGAGGTGTAGCGGCTGAGGAGGACTTGCTTTCATGATGGAAACACTGCTATAAAAGGCTCTCGAGGAGCTGACGAAGTACCAGACCCAACATTAGTTTTAAAGACACAGAAAAGACACAGCAAAGACACAATCATGACGCGAGCGCTACATTATAATTCAGGCATTGCTACATGACTAGTACACTGAAAAAAGTGTCTTATTGGATCAGAGTAAAAAAAATTGTGTCAACTTGTTACACCTGATCACTTGACTTTGGAGCAACTTGACATTTTTACTTGGAAAGGAATTAACTATCCACTACTTAGACAATGCAAAAAAACATCTTTGAATCTACTTAAGTTTTTAAGTTTAATGAAATCTCAAATGAACCTTTCTAAAGGTTTTCTCATCCAAAGGGATAAAAAACAGACCACCACTTTAATATATGTGTATAACCGTATCGTTATTGATTGAGGCTTGGGTAGTAACGAGTGCAATTAAACAATACTTAAATAACAATGTGTATAAGAGCATCTAACATTATAACATAAAATCTGAACAGAGACCCATATGTCTTGACCACTGAGGTGGAATTATTCAAATAAGTTTCATTATAAAGAGACTCCAATCAGCTGAAAATCTGCTCTATTAGTCCATTTAACAAACAGGCAGCAATAGCTGGGAATGGGAATGGCAAACTGGTAAAAATGCAGCCGAGTCTCTGCTCACATAACGAGACAATTTGATGGTTATTTACATAATTACCTTATTTAAATATCGATTTTCTTACAACTCTTACAAAATCGATTTTCTTACAATTCTTACAACAAAGCAAGATCATGTAAACGTGTTTATTTTGGTCCAGTGGTTGGGAATTGGACCTGTTTCTAAGAGGTTAGAGGTTCAAATCCCAATCCAGCTGGATTTCAGCATTATACTGGTTTTCAATCACTTAATGAATACAGTATTTAACGACAAAAACGAACAGTCATCTTTAAATTTTGTCTATAGCATAATACATTTAAAAAAACATTATAGAATTGTAGTAAAAACTGAAAAGTGCAGTGGTGGTGAGGACAGCCGAGAAATGTACTGACAGAAACCGTTGACAGCCCTCCTGAAGATCTCCTTGTCGATTTTCCTTCACAGCTAGAAGATCTTGGGTTCAGATCCGGGTCAGTGTGTAGATCTGGGTTCCTCATGACATGGAGAATCTGTTTAGGACGCTGGTTTGAGGCTAGTTTGTGGACTGTGATGTGTTCTCTCCACGTTCATGTCAACACCAAAAACGTTTGGGATAGTGGGAGGTGAAGTCTGTATCCTGCTTTGTGATTGGTTGGCCACAAATCTAATCTAGTGAAGGTTGGCCAACCTCTTGACAAGAGGGACTGACTGGGAATGGCAGAAATGGAAGAAAGGAGTTAACAAATGAATGAATGGATGGATGCACGGATGAATGAATGGATTGATATATAGATGGATGGATGCATGGATGACAGATTAATGGACGGATATGAATGAATGAAGGGAAGGATGGATGAACGGCTGTATGCATGAATGAATGATGGATGTTTGAATGAATGGAAGGATGATGGAAGGATGAGTGAAAGTATGTATATATGAATGAATGAACAAATGGGAGGATGGATTATTGGATGGATGGATGAATGGATGGATGGATGCGTGAATGAATGGATGAAAAGATGAACTGATAGATTGGTTGATTGATGGATGGATGGATGGATGCATGAATGGATGGATGGATGAATGGATGGATGCATAAATGGATGGATGGATACTGGTTTGGCTCTGCACAGATCCAGAATGCATTGAAAACCTCAAAGAGAACCTTTTTTAGCTGTCCTACATTTTGAAGCTCATTATTCTGAAACATAAAGTAAGCAAGTGTGGGAGGATACTCGGGGTTTACATCCTATTTCAAAGAAGCGTGCTGTTTGTACCAGCGCGCAGACAGACTAACAGCACAACCCTCCGATTCCGTGTCAGCTCCAGCAAGACTCCAGGCTCCACTGGGTTCCCAGCATGTGTAATGTAAGCGGAAAGAGTGTCAATCCAGTGTGGCGTACTGAAGCTGAAGGAGGCAGCAGGGTTCCCTTGAGGTCAGTAAAAGGCCTCTGATGTCCGCAGCTTTCATTCTCCAGTCTAGGAGGATTTCACTTCAGCTTTGTGAGAAGTTAAAAGCAAAGAGCACGCTGAGAGCATCTTTAGACATGCTAAACATCAATCAACAATAGTAAAAAAAAATATAAAAGATGAAGAATGGGAAAAGTGTGTGTGTGTGTGTGTGTGTGTGTGTGTGCATGTGCGTGCCAAATATGGACATAAACACTTTAATGAATCGTGTAAATGTATACATATATTTATTTTTTTCAAAGTCATAAATGGTCCATAGCAAGAGTCACAAACAAACAAAAAATACACAGATAATACACAGTAAGAATATATGTTTTGTTATACTTCACATGTATCCATAACTATTTGCTATTAAATCTTTTACCGTTGCTCATTAAAATTTCATTTACATATTTTTTTGTTAAATTCTAGTATATTTTAAGTTATATTATGAATGTTAAATTGTAATGTAATTCTAAAAATATTATAATTTACTCTATTTCCAAGACAATCAATCTTGGTCAATAGAATTTAAAGTCCGACTGTGCATTATATTATTTTGTATAATAATGTACTACAATATATTTTTGTTTTAATAAAATTATATTGAAATAAATAAATTACGTTTAAATTGTTAATTCTATTTTTATATTTGTTATAGAATTATTACAGTATTTTATTATCTGAATAGTTTATTACAATAAAATATTTTTTCATTTTTTATTATATTGTTTTAAGACAAATTTAAGTCAGCTAAATCAAAATATACAGTGTATTGTATTATATGGTAAAACACATTACAATAAATGTTATCGTACATTTTGCATTTATAATAAGCATTATTTTATCCTATCACTATAATCTAAAAAACGATCTTTTACCCATACTAAATGTGGAAAAATATCCACTCAAACAATTCCTTCTCAACACAAATATTTGAGCATCACTTATTCATTTCTATGTTGTTTGTCCAGCAGAGGAAGCTTTAAATTCTGCCGTGTGTACAGTATGGGCGGAAAATATATTAGGTGGCTTCTGGGTCACACGGGCCCTTAAGTTGAATTTAGCAGAGACCCCAAGGGGCTCCATGATCGCCGGCTGTAATGATTTTTCTCAATAAGTTGTTTGTAACCAGTTTTTTTTTTCCCTCTCCGGCCTTTCTTCTTTTTTTTTCTCTCCTCCCGTAGATTCACCTCAGCGAGCAGACAGAAGCTCTTCATGATTAATTTCCTGAATCAACTCCAGGCAGTTGCACAGACCATCAACCGGCCAATCACACAGCGAGCATATTCTCGCCCGCTTCTGCTTCTCCATCTTGCGAATTTTATTACTATGCACGGCGACCTTTGTTTGGCAAGGTCAGGCTCCAGAGGTGCGGGCCGGTTCTCTCCACTCCATCCGTCCCTCCACTCTTGCAGATAATGAAGTCAACTGTTTAAGGAGGAAATGCCACCCCTCTTGGTTTTATGATAATTGGCCCATCTGTCATTCCATAAATAAATCGGATCGGCTCAATGTGTTGGGAACGAGCGCTGCTGGGATGCTGGGATGCTGGGCTGGGCGCATTCAGGAATGACAGGAAGAACAAATTACTTCTTTTTTCTGCACGTTGGGTCACGTTTGAAAACCGGAGTAGGTACTAAAATGCCTCAGGTCGGCGACTAATGATGACGTCGCACAATTTGATTGGCTGTACGTTGCCAGGATAATGTGTACGATAGAAAAAAAGGAATTTATAATAAGGGACATATAACCTTTGCGATCAAAGGTTAAATCTGAAGAGGTTGTGTAGGTTTTTAGTGTGAAACTTAAACACATCAATGTGTAAAACCGACATTTGGGCAAATCAAACCAGACTGCACACCAGAAATAAAAGTTTTATGATAAAACTTTTTGTGAAAAAAAGTTTTCATAATCAGGAATTTTATCTTGAAAAACACGTGTATAAAAGCTGATGAGCGCAAGTACTTTGACATGCTCGCTAGTGTGAAGTCGGGAAACCTAGCGTTTCAGTCAATTGTTATAAAGTAAATATATCTATATATATTGTGCAATATACGGTACTTAATATCTTAATAAATAACTTACTATCCTATATGTTTATTCGCTAAAGGGTATTAAAAGAATAATTACCGTCATTGCACAAGTGTATGTATTTTTAACGCGCATGCGCATAGCGAGATGTAGGAAATTCTCCCGTGTAGGACAGAAATTTAGAACACCTGTGTGCAGAGAAGATTGCGGTGACGACATTCGCTGGACGTTCAGATTTAGCACGAGGCGTCTCGTCGAGGATTTGCATTTGGATTTGGAGTGACTGCTGCAAATCTGTGCGCCAGGAGGGAGAAAGGATGGCGCAGGTAACCTCGGTGTGATTCGCGGTGTTGCATCGCCATGGTAACCTGCCATTGATCCGCGGAGTAGTGGTGAGGAGAAGTGGCAGTGACAGAGGAAGTGACAGGCGCATCACAGAACACTGGGGGGAAGGAAGAGTGATAGAGAGACAGATGGAGAAAAAGAGACTGACATGTGAAACAGAGCAAGACACCTGGGCTGGACAGAGCGGAGAGAAGTGCACGCATGTGATTCGACAAATCCATGTCGCCTTGCCAGGTGTTTGCTTGTGGCCGCCGTAGTGATGTGTCCTTCATGAACGATTCGTTCAAAATGAACGAATCTTTTATATGATTTGAAACGAATGAACGAATCTCCTCAGGGAACGAATCATGAACGGTAGTATCGAGCAGCATTACTCCAGTAGGTTCGTGATTCGTTCAAACGGATCATTCGTTTAAAGTGTCACGTGAGAACCAAGCCGTGCTAGCGAGCAGCAGTACTCAGTACGTTCGTGATTCTATCGGTCATTTCACTTTGACAGTTCACGTGTCACGTGACCGCTATCAAACTGCTAAAGCAAAAATAGCAGGGCGGATGCAAGACGTAGATCAAGTTTTTCTAGGGATTCACATGATTTGAATAGATTTGTGGCAATTTATGCATTACTAGTTGTCCGCTGAAGCGAACCATGTCTTTTCTGTATATTGTTTTAGAACGCGGCCACCTTTACAGCGCCGCCTGCTGGAAATGAACGAAATGACTCAAAATGATTCGTTCAGTTTACTGTTCGAGAATCAAAGATTCGAATCAGTTAAAAGAATCAATCTTCCAATCACTATGGTGAGACCATGCTACTGTGTCGGCCCCCTAGTGATGCCAGATGGAACTACACAAACAACAAACACGGTAAAGGTTTTTTTGTGTGTAGATAAAGTTTGTTCAGTCGTGGCAATCAGACTTTGAATCCAATGAAAGACAAGAAGTGGTTTTAATGTTTGACTTTAAAGGGCATCTACGTAATGAAGTGCCGTAATGAACACGTCATAAAGAGGGATTTAGTAGCGACGGATATGGCGATTTCTATGATATGGCGGTTTTGAATCCACTAGTCCGTTATTTTCTGAACTGCTTTTCTATTTGAAGGATGGATGGACGAACTGAGAGAAAGAGATGGTTTAGATTGGATGGATGTATAGATAGATAGATAGATAGATAGATAAGTTAGATAGATCTAGACTTGTTAAATGAAAAGGGTAATTTTAGCACACATTACACACAATCTTAAACACTGACGAAACTGTATTTAAACTGCCGTCTCATGAATCAAACCTACAGATCGAGTAAAACCAAGACCGGAATTATCACAACGACACATATTTCATCCAGAGGCCGAAGTGAAGACTGTTTAACTCAGATGTATTTCACAGCAAGACAAAAAAAAAGATTATTGAAGTACCGATAAGAAACATAGGCAAGGTCAAAGTAATCCCTGCTTGAGATAAAGCGTTCAAGCTGCTGGCAGACAGCAGAAGTCTCTGAAGCCGGCTGATAAAAGCCAAATCTGGACGTCTTGGGTGAAAAAGAAGCGATAACACTGATGGTCCGTTAGGTTCATGCCACCACTTTGTGAAGGAAATAAACGTGTGACAGAACTGGGAAAATAAAGGAGTTGTTTGTAGTAAAACATGCAAAACAGATTTTGCTTGCTGGACGCCGCCGTGAGAAAGTTGGCTCTCTGCCAGCAGTGTTTTCCCTCATTTCTCGATGCTTTTTGTTGGTTTGAAGCTGGAAGAAACCATCCTTGTGACTGTCAAACCATGACTTCCCTCTTTTTCTCAATCCAAAACAGAGTACGGCTTTTTTCACACCTGGAACTGTCCAATTACAGCGTGGATACACTCGGATTCCGGTGTCTGTTTCCTCCAGCCCCTCTCTGGGATGTGTTTTATTTGCCATCTTGAATGGACAGCGGTGGATTACTGCGCTCAGCAAGCTGTGAAATCCCTTCTGAAACCTTGAACAACTGGGATGTCTAGTGTGTGGCCTTTCTACAAATGCCACCAAGGGCAAAATACACCGCCATAGAATCACTTCAACGAGTTGTCGTTTACTCAAAATCCATATACTATACTGCATTTATGCGAATATACGCGTAATATATATAGTCCTTATTATATATATATATATATATATATATATATATATATATATATATATATATATATATATACAGGCGAATATTCACACACAAGACCGCTGCACTCCTAAAACTCAGGCCAGCTCGTAATACCAAAAATCTCTAAAACTTTCACAGCAGCAATATTTTTCGCTCATCTAGCACCAAAATTACGGAACACTCTGCCTAGCACCATTCGTGAATCAGAATCAGTTTGTTAGATTAAAAACACATATCTTCATATTTAAAACTGTAATAACAACATGACTAATATTAACGAATAGGAAGGCTGCATAGGGTAGAAGCCCGGAACCAAACCTCACCTGCATCATAGCATCACTACTATTATTATTCTCTTAGAGCCCTTCAAAGTGCTAATAGCTTTTGTTCTTGCTCGTTTCACTCCTCTGCCGGGGTCTCCGGAGGACACAACGTCCAGAACAATCTTCACCAATGACTTTGTAGTGTTAGCATGCTAGAGGAGACTGGCACCAGAGAGTCGGGTTCTCTCTAGGCCCTTTCCTCTCACCTCATCAGAGAGTGAGAGAGTTGTGTTTTCCTAGCCACTGTAGCAATCTAGCTTGCTCTTCTGGTCATAGCGCATAGTCTGAACACCGATGAACAATGGACATTTTTCTTTTTTAACTGACTCTTTTTTTCCTAATTTTTGAACATAGATGAACAATGGCCATTTTTCACTTCCGCATAGCGACTGTGAGTCGGTCTGGAACTAAGAAAAGTGCTATATAAATAAACTGAAACTCAAAAACTTGGGGGGTCCTTATATGCGCATCTTTGGAAAATATATGGACAAGAGGAATCACAACATCCCTTACTGGAGACATACTCTACTACATTTAGAAATAATATTTGACGTTCTATTTTTATCTATTATTGAAGTAAAAGAGTTACAAGTAAGGATTGTTAAACGAAGTATTGTTAAGAGAAGTACTTAGCCGGAATTTTTGCTTAGCCGGTTTCTAAAAGGTCAGAATTTAAAGAAAGTAAAGAGGGAATTTTCTTATTTTATGCCTGAAAATCAGAGGGGGGGGTGCTTATATTGGCATAAATACAATACTTTTATTACATTTAGGAGTGTGTTTTTAAGAGTATGTGGCGTAGTTGGTATCGCTGAGACGTTCAGATTCTGGGTCAGAGACAGGATCTCCGGTTTCTTGTACAAAAACGGGAAAATGTGTGTGTCTGTGCGTTTCACTCTGCGATTGAACAATTTCAGCCTCGGCAATTACAAGAAACGTCCAATCTGAGGTCATTTCCTCCAAAAGCATCTTCTCTCCATCTCTCCGCTGTGCCTCTGATAAAACATCTGACCTGCAAACATCTGATAAAAAAATCACCTGCAAGAGCCAGCACTTCTCTCACCAAACGCCACATCATATTCGCAGTTGCCCTTTCTTCCGGAAGGAGACATTAGATGGTTTGGACAGGATGGAGAAATTGCAGTTGCCTGCCGGAGATGTTGAGAACCTGCAAAGCCGATCGAAGCTCCATTCCGTCACTTCTCCAGCCACTTAATGGACAGATCTGGAGCAAGTCTCGCACGTGACAATAAATACACCTTTTCCCCCACCACAAGCGGCTTTAATAAGGCACTGAGTGTAATCAGTCGCTTCACTATCCTGCATCTCCGCGTGATTGTGCGGCAGGAACGGTGATTTATGAGGGCGGCCACAGCTCCGGCTTCTTGCTTGATTACATGGCTGCCTGCAAATGGATGCAGCAAACCGATATTAAATCAGCAGGGCATATTCTGGTGTCAACTCACCAAGGAGAACGTGGGCAAAAGCCGACGTGTTCAAAAATCCTGTGTGTGTGTGTGGTGGGGGGTGGGGGGGTGTTTCACGTCATGACACTGTAAACACCACACACACATTTGGCGTTATGACACGTTGGCTTCACAAAACTCTTGGGAAATTCCTTGGGAAGGAAGTGAAAAGGGCAAGTGGTGGGATCAAAAATGCAAACGTAAAGAGATCGAGTGGCGCTCTGTGTGGCCGAAATGTGTCATTACGTCTCACGGTGGCGTGTTTGTACTATGAGATGGTGGGTTTTATTTGGAAAAATGAGCATCGACTAGGTTGCTAAACTGATTACAGTAGGAAACAGAATCTGTAAGTGTTCTGGAAAAGAAAAGAAGAAATTGTTCAATGAACATACGAATAAAATAAAGGCCAGAGATTAGCCTTTATATTGTTATAATGATTAATCATGAGCACAACGTTACATGTTTCACAAAGTGACACACTTTTAGATTTTTATTTTGATTGAGATATGTATTTTTTCTCTTTCTTTTTATTTCTCTTTTTTATTGACAAATTTGCATAAAATATTGCACTGAATGCATCAGCACCTTAAATTACGTTGCACAATAGTGCATTAGCAATATCTTATCATATTATATACATTATTTTGTTGTTTTATTTGTCTTTTTATGTTACTATAATATTATTTTATAACATTTATTTAAAGAAAAAAATAATTATGCAATAAATGCACAGATAGATTTACTTCATGAGAATACATTATGTATAGAATGAGTATTTATTCACTATATACATTTACATCAAAGGCAAGAACAAGCAGATATTATTTTATATTTATGTACGATGTAAATGCACAACGTTCTTCCTAGAGCTCACTCATCTCTCAGTAACAACATTGAGGAAGATGGAGCTGAGGCCATTAAACTTTAAGATATGTAACCGATAAATAATTAACAGTTTTTCTCCTGCACTGAAACATCTGCAGTCCTAATGCTTACACAATTAGCCCCGGTTTTATGAAGTCACGTTGCCGCAAATCATCTTGTACTTTTGAGTTTCCCATTCTGTTTATATTCCCTCTCTTATATAATGTTTTGTTGTAAAAATAAACATGTCTCAAAACCAAAGCCTTTGATTAAAAAAAAACGATTAGAGTGAAATTTGTTCACCATTTTTGGATGATTCATAAGGATTAGTAAAAAAAATGGCAAAAAAAAAAATCAATTGCATCTGACTTGTAGCTTATGAGAGAGAGAGAGAGAGAGAGAGAGAGAGAGAGAGAGAGAGAGAGAGGAGAGAGAGAGAGAGAGAGAGAGAGAGAGTTGGAAGCTAATAGCAAACTACACAGCGCCATCTGCTGAAAAATGTATCTGTTTATTTTCTCCCTCTCATATAATGTTTTGTTGTAAAAATAAACATGCCTCAAAACCAAAGCCATTGATTAAAAAAAAAGAAAACAAAAAAAAATGGATGATTCATAAGGATTAGTAGTGAACAAAAATGGCAAAAAAATCAATTGCCTCTGACTTGTAGCTTATAGGAGAGAGAGAGAGAGAGAGAGAGAGAGAGAGAGAGAGAGAGAGTTAGAAGCTAATAGCGAACTACACAGCGCCATCTGCTGAAAAATGTACCCTTTTACATATTAACAAAATAATAGTAATAATAATAACAATATTTATCATATCATTTTCTATATTATTAAAATACATAATACTTTCTATTTGTATCTAAATTGATATAAAAATAAGTGTAAAGAATGTGAACAAAGGAACAAAACCGAAACAGCAATTTGTTTAACAGAAAACAGCTAAATTTAAAAACTATTTAAATGCTGATTATTTTATTAATAATAATAATAATAATAACAATAATAACAATACTAATAATACATTTTATTATTATTATTATTATTATTATTATTATTATTATTATTATTATTACTTCTACTACAGTGGGGCTCATTTATATTTTTGTCACATTGCGATGTATACAATATTTCATAAAATTAACACTTCCGTAAACAAGTTACCAGGCTACAAGCAAACAAGTAACCAAGAACGTCGATCGATCCAGAGCGAGAAGATCGCAAGAAGCGAAGTACGGTACTGTACAGTATCCGAAGACTCGCGTGACGTCACATCAGTGCGTTTCCGGGTTAAAGGTACGCGTTTGTTTTGACTTTGAAACCAATATGATGATGTTTTAAATTCGTGATCGGTGTAGATCATCTGTCTACAGAATTATATACGACCAAGCGCTTAGTCATTAACATCCCACAATGTTTACGACCGGTTGTGCCTCCAAGATAAAACGGGTTCATCAGATTTTAAGGTCAAGAACAAATTATTATTCGTAATAATCCGTTGTGTCGATTATGCAAATACCGTCGTGCGTGAAATTAGGCGATTAGCGCGAGCGAGGAGACCGTTAGTTTTGCGCGTGCTGCATAGCAACCAACTCACGCGACATGTAGACTCGATGATGATGAGCACTACGGATTGTAATCCCCTCGTGTTCTGATCTGATTAGCTTCTAATCTGACTCCTCGAAGCTTCCCGAGTCGCTTCGGCGAGTCATCGCTCGAAAATGACCGACTTTAATTGCCAAATTAAGCCACTTCTGTCGGTGTTAACTGCTTTTGCGTTTATTGCGTTGTCCACCTGTGTGTTCTACAGACTAGTGGTTATAACAAGGTTATTTCTTCGTTATTACATGTTGTTTTTTTCGACTCGATTTGCATTCACATTATATGTGTGGTCTCTTTTTTTTTCAGAATGGGAAACTTCACCTCATCTGCGTCAGGGTTGCAAAGCTCCACTCAGTTTGTCCAGGTAAATAGACACATTTTACTACAAAATTGGATTGTGGTCTGGTGATTGTGAATCAGCATCGTCCAGTTGCTGCCATGTGATTGGCTGATTAGAAATTGTGTTGAGAAGTTGAACAACTGTACCCTGATAAAGGGGCGGGTGTGCGCATATATTTATGTATATTATACGATCTATAAACACACACGTGCATATACTGTATATAAAAACCTGCTACTTTGGGGATTTGCTGCTTTATTTTGTGTATTCCCACAGCTCATTCTCAGAATCAAATCATCTCGAGGAAAAACTAATTTCACTATTTCTTTTTTCTTCAAAAATGTGTTTCCTTCAGTCTGTTCAAAGCAGATGTCATAATTTAATCTAAAATTTCGGAACACATACAAGTAAAACACATTGAACAGCAGAGGTGTCAAGTAACGTAGTTATACTACTTAATAAATTAAGTCAAATTTTGGCTTACTTTTACGGTACTAGAGTCATTATTTTTCCGCTTACCTTTTACTTCTACTTATGCAAATATCTGTACTTTCTACTTGTTACTTTTTCAAAACAAGCCTGCAAAACAAGTTACTGCTATTTCGTTTCAGTTAGTGTTATTTCCGTGTTGTAAAAAACTTTATTTAATTTTCAATGCAATTATAGACAACAACATTTAAATAACAATTTAGTTGTATAATGGCTTTTTTTCCTTGCATTACTTTTATACTTAAAAGTAGTTTTATCAGTATTAGTAACAGTACTTTTACTCTAATAAAATATTGGGCAGTTACTTTTACTTCCACAGACGTATTTTTTAGCTCTACTTAAGTAACGAAGGTGACTACTTTTGGCAGCACTGTTGAACAGCTTTATCTCCCTTTTCATGTAATTATTCAGTGTTTTGTATTAATTGTTTGAACATCATGCCTTTTCAAAACCTTAGCTGTGCAAAACAAAGTTGTGATGACTCTTCTACATTTTTACAGGATGTTGTGTCTAAGAACTGCGTCGTGATTTTCTCCAAAAGCACTTGTCCGTACTGTAAAATGGCCAAGAATGTTTTTACTGAGATAGGAGCTGCATATAAAGTCATCGAACTAGATGAACACAATGACGGGCGACTTCTTCAGGAGACTTTAGCACATATGACCGGAGCCAGAACGGTATGTTCTATGATTTATTTGTGTGGGTGAGAGAGTATAGTATAGTATGATGTAATACAATACAGTGCAATTAGTATACTAGTACAGCGTAGTAAATGTGAATATGTCTAAGAGCTTTTACGTTTTTTGTTTTTGTCAAGGTGCCGAGAGTTTTTATTAATGGGTTGTGCATTGGCGGTGGATCGGACACCGCACATCTCCACCAGCAAGGAAAACTACTACCTCTCATTGAACAATGTAGGCCATGTTGTTTGAGTGCCAGCCCTCAGGACACAGTGAAGGGTCAATAGCTGCTCGGTCAGACACCATTGGTCATCTAGGACATCTCAATCACATTTCTGGGTCCTGATCGCATCCGAGTCATTTCACTTTGCTTCACTTAGAGTACATTTCTCTCTCTCTCTCTCTCTCTCTCTCTCTCTCTCTCTCTCTCTCTCTCTCTCTCTCTCATACTGTTATTTGAGTATTGTTGCCACTTTTTATGGCTATTTAAATCACTGCACTTGTGAACTGAAGTACCCCACTTGCCATTTGTTTTTTTATTTAGATGTATGTTTTGCCTAACTATTTAAATGCATTGTGTACAGAGACAAGAAATGATGCCATTAAAGTATTTTCAAGTGTTGTTTGGGAAGTATTTTACTTTGGCGTTCACACAATCCACATTGTTTACAGCCTCAGTGAGCAAAACGCACAACAAACACAGATTTGGAATATTCCGGAACCTTCTGAATTCCTAACAAAAATTGTTTAATGATACGTTTGAAGTATTTGTCATATACCTCTTGCTGTTTTACACATTGATTGACAATAACTGTCTGTGTGCCATCTTTTTTTTTATAAAATGCCATGTTTTTATACATTGTGATTTCTGAAAGAAAAGTAATAATACAAAATACTAACAGACATCTTATTGCGTATTATTGTATATTTATTGCATGCGCCATTTAAAAAAAAATTGTGTTAACATTTCATATTATGTTGCCATTTGTTACCGGGTGTTTATTACTGTTCTCTGTTTTGTTGCCATATGATGGTGTTACATCTATTCGTTCGCAAATAAAATATAGTGTATTATTTTAATGAATTGCAGAATAATTTATAAAAAAAATGGCAACAAATTCTCAAGTTTCCTCGAGCATCAAGGACATTTCAATGATCAGCACTGTGATAAACCTAAACAGATAAACCTTATGCACTCACACGCGGCTACGCGCATTTCCGCTCATGAGTGATTCCGCGCACGCGCAGTCGCTCACGCAGCACGCTCTCCGAGACACGAGGAGGCGGAAGCAGCGTTTCAGTCGCAATGTCGAAAGGAATGCCGGGAAACGGCTGCACTAGTGATTAGCTGTTTCGCTCTGCTGCTACACGAGCACATTTTTTTTCTGTGAACTGCTAAATATTTAAGGAGTGAAATGGCGGGAAGCGCTGGGGAATGGTGTCTGATGGAAAGCGACCCCGGGGTCTTCACGGAGCTGATTAAAGGCTTTGGTGAGAAGCATTAATACAATATTCGAGCTTCCATTCAGTGATTTTATTGAGGAAAAAAAAAGCGATGAATGGATTCTGATTTACATGGCGTCACTGTCAGCACGTGATTCCCGCGAATTTGGTGTTGTGTATGTAAATGTAGATTATGTTAATGTAAATATAATAATAATGGCGCATCACTGCTTCAATCGCTTTCAGATTTAGTATTTTTTCGACTGTAAAATAACGCATGAATAGGTGTTCTTCTGTTTAGCACGTCAGTAGATTTGTTTCAGCAAAACGTCCTATATGTTATTGATACAATTTGTTATAATATAAAATTGATGTTTTAAAAAACAATAAGTCCATTAAATACTCAGGAAATACAAGTCTGTGTGTGTGTGTGTGTGTGTGTGTGTGTGTGTGTCAATATTTTTATCTTCCTGTATTTTATTTCATTTTTAATATTTGTTTAAATTTAACTCATTAAAAGTAATCAAAAAACGTGCACTTTCTGAAACAGTGTACACACATCTGTACACACACACACACCAGCTCTTTGATTTCTTTTTTCTCTTCCAATTATATTAAACTCCTTTGTCATTTAGCGAGACAAAGTTTAGATCATTTTTAACATTTGGCAAGTTGCTTTATATAAAATCATCAGCCAACAAACAAACATAAACCCTTCATCTGATCAACATAGGATGTCAATACATCATGGTCAAAATGTTTCTCATGTTTCCAAGCTTTATGCAATCTGAATAATGCCTATGCATGGAGGGAGCCTATGCATATTGATTAATTGCTATTGAATTAATATTCCTGTTGTCCGTGTGTTCTCGTCCGACATGAACTTCTCTGCTCTTGTCTTTTAGGCTGCAAGGGAGCGCAGGTCGAGGAGATATGGAGCATGGAGCCCGAGAACTTTGAAAATCTCAAGTAAGACATCATCGGAACTCATAATGTCTTCATTTCCTGCATTGGTCAATGGAATATTAATGTGTGTGTGAATTATTCCAGGCCAGTTCATGGTCTGATTTTCCTTTTCAAGTGGCAGCCAGGCGAGGAGCCAGCGGGCTCCATCGTGCAGGACTCCAGGCTTGAGCAGATCTTTTTTGCCAAACAGGTACACAATTATTTCAAGGTCGTCTAGGTCAGGGGTTCTTAACATTTTTTTTTTATTTTTTTTTTTTAAGCAATAATTTAAGCATTTTTAAGCATTTGTACACGTGTAATCTTGCACTTACAACACTGAATAAGGGAGTTGCTCTTATTAAGGATAAGGATAAGGAAGTGAGGTGACGGCAATATGGCCACTAGGGACCATACTGAATTTGTGCTCTGCATTTAACCCATCCGTGAAAGTGCACACACACACACACAGTGAAGTGAACACACACAAACCCGGAGCAGTGGGCAGCCTTAAACCGTGGCGCCCGGGGGACATGTGGGGTTAAAAAAAATTAATTAAATTAAATTGAATTGAACCTTTATTAGTCCCTCATGGGGAAATTTTTTCTCTGCATTTAACCCATCCGATCAGACATGAACTCGGAGCAGTGGGCAGCCACGGTGCGGCGCCCGGGGGGCATGTGGGGTTCAGTGTCTTGCCCAAGGACACTTAGTTGTAGAACCCGTAGTAGGGGGATTAGAACCTGCAACCTTTCGGACACGAGTCCATGTCCCCTACCACTGGACCACAACTCCCATAAACTATTATATCACTATTAACTATTAATTATTTATATATACATAAAAAAGACATTTATAAAAATAACATTCAGCGGTGATTTAAAATAGATAAATCATAGAAAGATAAAAAAAAGATTTAAAAGTTGCAAAACGCTTTTTTAGCTTGCAATCTTCACATTTTTTCTTTTTTGTGTCAAATTAGATTTTCTTTCTGCAAAAAAAATGTAAAGATTGCAAGCAGAAAAATTAATCCAAAAATGTGAAGCATTTCATAGAAACGTACATTTGACATCTTTGCCATTGATATAAATGTATAGAGGTTGTAAATTTCATTTTCATTTGTTCATTAAAACGTGTCCATCTGCAGCTACTGAGATACTAGCGTGTTTGGAGCTTAATCAAAGCAAGAAATCCAAATGAAAAAAAATGAAACCAACAAAAAAATCAGAAGCGAAAAAAAGTTTCAAACGAAAACGTGAAGATTGCAAGTGAATAGAAAAGACTTAATTGCAAGCAAAAAAACAAAAGAAACGTTAATGTGAAGCATTTTTGTTCATTTCTTAGAAATTTACGTTTTATATTTTTGGCAAATATTTTGGCATATTTTTCAGGTGATCAACAACGCGTGCGCCACACAGGCCATCATCAGCGTGTTGCTGAACTGCACGCATCCCGACGTGCTGCTCGGAGAAACGCTGAGCGAATTCAAAGAGTTCTCGCACAGTTTCGATGGGGCTGTAAGTTGAACATCCTCACTACCCTAAAATACCTCGGTTCGGTCAAGTCCAAGTAGATTTTTGTTTAAACATTTTGACTTTTTTTATTTGTAGATGAAGGGTCTGGCTCTCAGCAACTCTGAAGTTATTCGACAAGTTCACAACGGCTTTGCCAGGTTTCACTTCTTGAGTTGATCTTACTTTTTTTTTGTTAGTTTTGTTGATTTGTATATTCAGGCCACTCGCATTAACCTTTGCTGTTTCTGTTTTGAAGGCAGCAGATGTTTGAATTCGACTCCAAATCTTCCTCTAAGGAAGAAGACGCCTTTCACTTTGTAAGCTACGTCCCTGTAAACGGTCGACTTTATGAGCTGGATGGACTGCGTGAGGGACCTATAGATCTTGGTAAATGAAGACGTTTAGAAACGTGTTTCAATTATTGACTTACACCAAGTAAGATATCTGTTTTATTTAAATCAGTAGATAATTATTACGATAAGTGTAAATGTTTTGTGCTTTGTTATATTTATATTATTCTTTTATTATTTTTTCATTGTCATTTTTATTTATTTTTTAGGAATAATCATATTATTTATATGGAATTGTTACTACTTTTTACTACCTTTTTTACTACTATTAATTTTTTTTATTCATTTTTTTGTCTTTTTTCATCTGTTTATTCAACAAGCGTTTGATCTTTTCTTTAGGTGTGTGTAACCAAGACGACTGGATCAATGCAGTCCAGCCTGTCATTGAGAAAAGAATACAGAAGTAAGTTTCAAACGCACAATAGTTCAAGCCTTTTCTCACTTTTCAACCTGTTTCAGATACAGCGAGGGCGAGATTCGTTTCAACTTGATGGCCATTGTGTCCGACCGCAAAATGATTTACGAAAAAAAGATTTTGGAGCTACAAGCCCAGCTAACAGAAGTAAGATCTGCAGACTTAATATGTGGATAATGTAAGATTAGTGTTCCAGAATGTACTAGAATGCCTTTTGTGTTCAGGAAGAGCCAATGGACACAGACCAGATGGGAAGCCACATCGGTTCTCTACAGTCGGAGATTGACAAATATCAGCTTCTGATTGAAGTGGAGAGCCAAAAACTTAAACGATACAAGGTAACAGCCAATCAAAAGGGTGTGAGCCCTAGTAACTATAGCAACACTGACCTCCTCTTTTCGTAATTATGTTCATCAACTAATGGATGACACGTTTCAAATTTGAGACATTTTCAATGAAGATGACGCTACTTGTGCTTTTTACTTTACGTTTCCCCTATTGTTTCAGATTGAAAACATTCGAAGGAAGCACAACTACCTTCCTTTTATTATGGAGTTGCTGAAGACTTTGGCTGAAAACCAGCAGCTGATTCCATTGGTGGAGAAGGTGATGCAGTCTAGTGGATGGGCTTTAGGGGGCAGCGTTTCCACTCTTAATTTTGTAGTCTCACACATGACGACTTTTACGCGTTCATTTTTCATCTCATGCTTAATGCGAGTCTGAATTAATTAGCACTATACTTGATAAATTATATATATAAGACACTTAGTAATTAAATGAACAAGCATAATTCTTAGTCAAAAGTACTTAGTCGGGAGAATGTGGGTATTAAAGTAATCTGTGATTAAATTATGCATTTTGATTTTAATCAGAATGTGTTATTTTTTTATTTTTTTTTTTCTGTTTTTTTTTCAGGCAAAAGAAAAACAAAGTGCCAAAAAAATCCAAGAAGCAAAGTAACACGCTTGTCGGTTAGATTTCCTGCCACAGTTTGACTTTACGGCGGCGCATCCTCGTCGCTTTCAGACTTTTTTCTCTCGTTTGTGTGCATGCAAAAAAAAAAAAAACATTAAATTGACTTTTTCATACACACATTTCATTTGTATTGAACATGTAGACTATGTATTTGTTTCTTCTTTTTTTTTTTTTTTTTTACCAGTAAATTCAAATTATAAATGAAAGTTCAGTTGGAACGTTATTTAAAACCCAATGTTTTTCTAATTGCCGTTGGCTGTGTGTGAAGATGCTGATGCTTTTGTCTGGTTTCCTGTCCTGTGGGAAGTTGAAGGAAAAGTGCAGGAATACGGTTCCTGTTCGTTACTGCCCAACAACCAGTGAGTCAATTTAAATAAGTCAATTTTACATATAAGGGGAAATATTATTTTTTTTGCATTCAGAGCCAAACGATCATCCTCACCAGACTTTTTAAATCCGCTTTGGATTCACTTTTGGCAGTGATGCACCTGAACTGACTGGAACGGAAAGTTGCACTTCTATTTTTTTAAATGTTCTTTTAGAACTTGAATAGAACCGATTATTTGCGTAGATTCACTGCGGAACGAAACAATATTTTGTGTTACTGTATATAACTGTCAATAATGCACAATGTATATGCTTGTAATAATCATTTGTCTGACATTGATGGATAAAAGCTGTTAGGCCGATTAAAGAAGTCTACTATCACAGTTGGTTTTGAACCTTTTATTAAGTGTGAAATACTAATATTATTATTTTTTTAAAAGCATTTCTTAGTGTTTCAAATTGCTATTTAATTAAGACTTTTGTTTAAATTACGCCACATTCCATGAATGTGCAGGTGTTTCTGTTCTGATTCTTTCAGATTTGTCGTCTTTTGTGGACGTCTGATTGGTCAAACAGTGTAAACGTGCTATAAAGCGTTTAAAGTGTATAATTTTAAACGATAGATTGAAAATAAAATGTGAAGTACTAAAAATATGAAGTACATTTTGCAATATTGATTATTTGCACACAAAACATTCGCACACCAAAAAAAGTATATGTATATATGTAGATGTTGTGTAGGTTTTTAAGCGTGTATAATACACGGCCTTTGAAAGAAAATTATTGCTAATGTTTTTTTTATTTAGTTTGCCTTTCTTTTTTTTCCCTCATACAGATGTTTTTTTTTTTTTTTTTTTTTTTTT